>CAUYON010203978.1:0-28868 GCA_963573935.1 Arctocebus calabarensis | reverse complement strand
GATATGAGGACAATTAATGACAATTATTGACACGGTGGGGGTGAAGGAAGGGGAGAGCAGAGAGAGGAAGAATGAGGGAGAGGTGGGGAAAGGAAGAGCAGAGAGAGGGAAGGAGTGAGGGGGGTGGGGTCTTGGGGTCTTGGTGTGTGCCACACCTTTTTGGAGCAAAACACGATTGTAAGAGGGACTTTTCCCAACAAATGCAACCAGTGTAACATGGTTTCTTGTACCCTCAATGAATCCCCAACAATAAAAAAAATAAAAATTAAAAATTGCATCTTTAATAAACAGATTTATTTTTCTTGTAATTATTCCTAAAACAATACATTATAACAACTCTTTATTAATACTTAGCATTTAAATTGTATTAGGTATTATAAATAATTTAAAGACAATTTTAGAAATGTTTATAAGTTATATGCAAATATTGCACCATTTTATATCAGGGACTTGAGCGTTTGCAGATTGTGGTATCATTGGGAGGACCTGGAACCAATTCCTCCACAGATGCTGAGGGATGACTCTGTTTATAATTCTTTTCATTGGGAGAGTTAAACTAATGCATGCTTTTAAACTGGAACTCTGCCTCTCCTGCTAACTTCATTCTTTTATCATTTCCTTCAATGCAGCCTACACTTTAGTTAGATTTTTGTTATTCTCTGAACACTGCTTTCTCCTACATCCTGAATGTATACATGCTATTCCATTTTTTCTCAGTACTTTGTCCCACTTCTTGGACTTTATAAAGGTCTACTTCTCCTTCAAGTCAGTATTGTACCATCTTCACCTGTTTCTTTTCTCTTACCAGGATGAATTGGTTGATTTTTCAGGATAATACTTCCAAGTTCTGTTCCTAACTGCTTGCATATCATTTCCATACTATCTGTGGATCATCACAAAAGTTTTGACACAGATTGTGTTATTCTCCATTATTTCACCTATTTCACCTTCACATATTAAAATCAGATGTTTATTCGTCTGTCTTCCACTCTAGGTTGTGAAGTTCTTTATCACAAGAGATTTTTTTCATTAAGATATTGTACATTTCTGCATCTTCAGAGTCGTACACTATAGTGATTGACACATAGCATGGCTAGATCATTTTGTAGTGGGTTTATCAATGAATATTTTTTCTTCCTCCCTTACAAACTTTGTCTTCCATGAGATTGATGCAAAAGGTGAGTTTAGAGCCCTTTTATTCATTGACAACAAGGACTCGGTGAGATGAGAAGTCTCTTGTCACTGTTAGTCCAGAGAATCAGTCAACAGGCAGTAATCCCAGGTTTTCATGTTGGTTGAATTAGTTGGATATTCTAATTATAGTAAGATTACTCAAGCTCATTATTTAATCCCACCTTTCCTCTTTAATTCTCATTTATCCCCTCCTCACCTGTACATCCTCATAAAATACAGCACACTCATTTCACCCTAATTAACAAGGTAACCTTCTGTATCTCTCCTTTTCCTTATACTTAGGAAGATTCAACATATCCTTCCAGGGTCAGGCTACTCCTCCTCCACTTCATGAAATCTTCCTAACTACTCCGCACCTCACTGCTTCTTGTGTCTCTGAATTATCACCGGGTCATCTAAGAGACACACTGCATTTGTTGTTGCCATTTTTTGTATGAGTTTTATCTTCTCCCCATGACAGATATTTTCTGAGGACAGGTAGTATTATTTTATCTTCTCTCTCTTTTGTCAACACTAAAGAAACCAGCACATTGGTGTATGTATAAGGGATATTTTTATATTTTTTAATTAATTAAATGTTTCATCACCTGTCTCTCTTGGGTGAGAATGCTGAAATTATATTGCTTAAAAAAGAGTTTCTCTTACTTTAAGCAATAACTTTAGAGTTATTTAACTCAAAGTTAACTTCAAAAGCTTAGTAACACTTGCCTTATCTAATATGCCATCCTTTGCCACCTGATTTATTTACTTAGTGTTATGGCCCTAAAATTGACTTTTAACTTTAAATTTTTGTCTATCTATTTATCTGTTTTTCTGTATATTATCTCATCATCTACTCACTATCCACACTTAGCCTAATCTAGGTTATGAAATCATTAGTTACATGAACTACTTCTTAAGCTTTATTTTTCCTGATGTCTGTGAAAACAATTAATAAAAAAGGCAGCTTTCTTTCTGTACAAGCCCACTTGTCCTGCACATCACCAGAGCTGTCTATAGGGGGATTAGGACAACCTTATCTTCATTCTAGTCTATCTTCTTGAGCTTTAGAGACACGTTTTTTTGCTATAATTAGATAACACTCCTGGTGCCAGTTTGCCTGGGGAATTAATTTAGGCTCTGCCACTTACATTCTGCTCTAACCTTGGCTCTAACCTGGTTTGTCTAATTCCCATATCATTAGCTTTGAATACAGATTCCTTCCTTTTGTCTTAATTGTTTAGACTGATAACTTAGTTTGGCCATCTACCTGGTCCTTTTATTGGGCTCCTCCTTATACTTTGACCGGAGTTTCTATCCACTTTCCCTTAGCCCAGTTCTTCCAAATTACAGTGATGGTTATGTGGTGGGATGAAATTAGACACAGATAGCTCAGGGAGGTAACTATGAAAGCCAGTTGTGCACACTCACTCTGCCCAGTAGCCGTGGTAAAACTATTCACTTATGAATCAAAACCAAAACCAGGTCTCTGTGCACATGACCCTTAGAAATACACTTAATTTGTTAATTAAAGCTCACTTTTCTCATTAAAAAAGCCAGGTTCATATTAATAGAAGCCTGCTGGAACTTATGAAATGATTAAGGAAGAATATAAATTATATATTCATAGGAAATAATAAAATATAAAATTATTACTACTGTTCTAATGTTATTATTATATTTATTGATAAATCACTACCACTATTTGCAATGATCCCAAGTGACTGAAATAACTACACATACTTCATTTCTTGGCAACTTCTCGAGAATCTAGAGAGTGTTACCTGCTGGCTTTCTCTGCCCTGGCATCTGGGACCCCAGCTTGGTTGACTGACTGTGGAGGCAGCTGTTGCCCACAAAGGCAGGTCTTTTCTCAGGGAACCATGAGATTAGAGAAGCACAAGACAAAAATTAAGACAAGTAATTTCATTTGTTTATTTTTTCCTCAGATGAATATTTGTTAAGGATTAGAAGGAAGAGCCCAGTGGTCTGGGAAGTGTTAAATGGACAAAGATACATACAACAGATCAGGGACACAAATGCCATGGGCAGGTGACAAAGGCAGCATTTTCCCTGTCAGGCAGAAATGAGGAGTGAATGTCAAGCAGTTCACCCTTGAAGGGCAACTGAATGGAGGTCTGATCGACTTCTTTATGGAAGCACCATTTTCTCCTGTACAGTATTCACCATATTTGGAACATTCATTCCACATTTACTAGTTTGCTACTGTACACTTGTCATCCAGGAGGCCAGCTTTTGGAGGTTTTTATGGCTATTTACGATTGGTGAAAGGAACCAATCAGCTATGGGAGGCAGCAAACTCTTGCTCATGACAGCAGGGTGGTGGATATTGCTTGGCCCTTCTGTTACTTTTAATCAACGGTAAGTTGTGCCTGTCCTCGTATGCTGTCTTCTCAAAGCAGTTTTTAAGTGACCTGGCCTGTGATGGTGGAGGTTGAGTTGCTAAGATGTTAGGAAATAAGAGTTCTGCAAAATCTCCACAGTAATCATCAGTTGCAAGTTGAATTTCTTCATCCCAGGGACATATCATCAAAGATAGTTTGAATGAGAGTTTTCACGTGCAGGAAAATTGATTGTCAATAGATAAAAAGTTATTGCTTCTGGAGTGCTGATTAAAACACTGTATCTGTATGTGGTTATTCTGCAAGGTTTCTTAGTTTGTGGGCTGCTATAACAACTTTCTATAAACAAGTTGGCTTATAAACAACAAAAATTTATTTCTCATACATCTGGAAGCTGAGAAGTCTAAAATCAAAGTGAGGGAAAATTCAGTACTGGTGACGGCTCACCTCCTGGTTCAAAGGTGGCCTTTTTTGAACGCATTAATCCCATTTAAGAGGGCTCTGTTCTTATAACTTAATCACCCCCCAAAGCTGCACCTCCAAATAGTACCACATTGAGGATTAGGTATAACACATACTTTTGGAGGAGAATTTAAACATTTAGAATGTAGTATCAGACATATTAAGAATACTACTATGAAGTACTAGGTATTTATCAATAAAAGCTACCTGAATTTTTCTGGGAGATGAGATCTCAAAATGAAGAGTCTGTTGCTCATTTTTTTTACTGGGGTTGTAGCGTTTTTCTTGCTGATTTTTTTGAGTTCTTTGTAGATTCTGGATATCAGCCTCCCATTGGATGTATAGTTTGTGAATATTTCCTCCGCTTCTGTTTATTGTATATTTGGTCTGCTAATTACTTCCTTAGCTGTGCAGAACTTTTAAATTTAATCAAATTTCATTTATTATTTTTGTTGCTATAATTGCCTTTTGGCTTGCAGTTACACATTCATTGCCTGGGCTGATATCTAGAAAAGTTCTTCCGACATTTTATTCTAGAATTCTGATGTTTTTGTGCCTTATATTTATGTTTCTTATCCATCTTGAATTAATTTTTGTGAGATGTGAGGGACATGGATTCTGTTTCATTCCTCTGCATGTGGCTATTCGGTTTTCCCGGAATCATTTATTGAATAGAGCTTCTTTTTCCCAGTGTACATCATTATCTGCTTTGTCAAAGACCAGTTGGCTCTATGTGTATGGTTTTCTATCTGGGTTCTACGTTCTGTTCCATTGGTCTAAAAGTGAACAAAAGCCATGAATAGAAGTTTCTCAGAAGCAAATAGACAAATGGTCAATAAACACATGAAAACATTTTCAGTAATTATCAGGGTAATAAAAATTAAAACCACAATGAGATATTATTATATTACCCCTGTTAGAATGGCTTTTATTAAAAGTCCATACACCATAGATGCTGGTGTGAATGCAGAATGAAAGAAATGCTTGTATACTGTTCCTGAGACTACAAATTAGGACAAGTTCTCAAGTTAAACAGTGTTCCTCAAAGAACTAAAAGTAGGCCTAAAATTCAATCCACCAATCCCACTACTGGATATCCAACCAAAGGAAAAGAAGTCATTTTTTTTTTTTTTCCCAAAAAGACACCTGCACTTGAATGTTTATTGAAGTTCAGGTCATAATTGCAAAGATATGGAATCGGCTCAAGTGCCCACCAATTTATGAGTGGATTAACAAAATGTGGTATATGTATGCTGGAGAGTACTACTCAGCCATAAAAATTGCCTTTTGCAACAATTTGGACGGAACAGGATACCATTATCCTAAGTGAATTATCTAAAGAATGGAAAAACAACCACTGCATATTTTCACTATTAAATTGGAACTAGCTGATGAACATAACATTCTACATGTGTGTGGAAATCAAGCAGAGTGGAGAGGATAGGAGGGGATGGATGCAAATGTACCTAATGGGTACAATGTACATTGGCTGAGTGATGGGCATATATATAGCCATGAGTCAAGTTTTACAAAAGTGACCCATGTAACAAAAAACCTTGGTATCCCTCAATATTTTGAAATAAAAACATCCACATAACTACTCCCCCCATCCAAAATAAACAATAAAAAAGATTTGAAGAGGTCGAGGTCAGAGGACATAAGGGAAAGAGGACATGGCTTTGAGTAGCATGTCTCATTTCAGTTCCAGTTCTGATTCTTACTAGATGTGAAACACTGAGCAAATTATTCCCCCTTTCTTTGTTTCAGGTCAAATGGACAAACTAAAGCTCAGGAATGGGTAACACTTTTTCAGATAAAGTTAATGATAATAAAAATTCTGATCTTGTGAAGCTGTTTTGAGGATCCAGTGAAAGAGCACTTGTGAAAGAGACTGTATTCACTTTCTATCGCTACTGTAAAAAATTTCCACAAACTTAGTGGCCTAAAACAACACAAATTTATTATCTTAAAATACCGAAGGGCAGAAGTCCACTGCAAATGTCAACAAACAAAAATCGAGCTGTTTAAAAAAGGCTGTATTTCTTCCGGAAGGCTCCAGGAGAGTTTGTTCATGCCCTTTTTAGCTCCTGGAGGCCATCTGCATCCCTTGGCTCTACTCCCTCTTCCTCTGTTTTCAGAGCCAGAAATTCTGGGTCAAATGCTTTTCTACATCACTGTGAACTCTTCTGCATCCCTGGTCCACGTTTAAAAACTTTTGTGATTACATTGGGCCCACCTGGGAAATTTGGGATTCTCTCTCACCATCTTGAGGTCCTTGACTTACATTTGCTGAGATCCTTTTGTCATTTAAGGGCATTCCAGGATTAGGATGTTAAGACAATTGTAGGAGGAACGTTAGGAACTTTAACAAAGAGTTCCATCACAATGAAAGCTATGCACATGGCACTGATGGCTTATTAGAACACAGTAGGATTTTATTGAAAAATTGGAATGTAATGAGAGCTAAATTTATCTCCTTTTCACCATTGTCTTAGAAAGTTGTCTTTCCATGGGCCTCGAGCACTAACTGGTAGGGTGGTCAATTTACTTCAAATTCCTTAATGTGTTCCTTTAAAATATTTTGGTTTAGAAAACTTTTCTGAAACATACTGCAAGGTACTGGTGTCAACCTGCTAGGTGTGGAGACCATGAGCCAGATTCTGAATGTTAGCAATCAGGCCTTCATCCCCTCATGGAGACAGTGCAGGAAAGAAGTGAAAGTAAAAGGTGGCTTCTCCCTCGGGTCCCAGTTCCCCACAGACTGGCACCAGGCTGGCATCAGATGATGTGTGGTACAGATGAGGCAGAATTCCCTCTCTGCAGAGGAGCTCGCAGAAAAGACGTCTGCATTTTCAAGAACCAAGACGACCAGGGGAAGGGAGTGAGGGAAAAACCCAGAGTGGAAAAATATTTTATTTTTCTTTGTTTTTACTTTTAATTGGCAAAGAATATTTGTACATACTGCATTTATGGGTAGAATATGATGTTTCAATACATGTATATGATGTGGAAAGACCAAATAAGGCTAATTAATATATCCATCACTTTCAATAATTACCATTTCTTTGTGATGAGATCATTTAAAATTTATTCTTTTAGCTATTTTAACATATACGATACATTACTGTTATCCGTAGTCATGAGGTGGTACCGTATTTCTCCAGAACCTATGTCTAACTGGATGTTTGTACTCTTTGACCAGCGTCTCTTCTTTCCTTATCCACCCTCCACCTTTAGCCCCGGCGGACCACCATTCTATTTTCTACTTCTATGATTTGGACTTATTAAGATTCCACATATAAGTGATATCAAGTGGTATTTGTCTCTCTGTGCCTCAATTATCATTTCACTAATGTCTTCTGCGTTCATTCCTGTTGTTGAAAATGATGGAATTTCCTACTTTTTAAGTAGTATTCCACTATGTGTATATGCCACATAGACAAATCTATTCATCCATTGATGAGACACTTCACTTTTTTCTGTACCTTGGCTATTGTGAATAAGGCTGCAATGCACAGGGTGGGGCTCACATATCTCTTCTACATACTAATCTCAATTCCTTTTAATTCTACCCAGAAGTGGAATTACTGCATCGTTTGGTAATTCTACTTTTAGTTTTTGGGGAAACTTCATACTGTTTTACACGATGGTTGTACTAATTTATAGTAGCACCATCAGTTTATAAGGGTTCCCTCTTCTCCACGAGACGTGAAAAAATACTGTCCAAGTGAAGAAAAGTGCCTCAGCTAAGGCCCCTGATAAGGAGATCTTGGCAGCAGGTTCAGGGAAGTGAGTCAGGAGAGGCCTCCTAGAGAGGTGACTGAGCCTGAATCCTTGACTGCAACTTCCTTTGGGAAATTGCAATGCACTGATTGTGCACCTAGTCTGGTTTCGACAGGACAGATTTCCTCCCTGAGGCTTGACAGCCAAAGATTTGTACTTGCCCTGGTCAAGCCTGAAGGTCCACATAGGAATTTGGCTTGAAGCCAGACTCCCTAGCTTGTAGGTATTAAAAGCAAACAAACAAAGACATATATTAATAGAGTACAGAATAATTACTCTAATACTTTACAGTCAGAAAACAGATGCTTTCTTGTGAGAAGAAAGTGACTGTTACTTATTCGTGGATAGAAATGACTCTTGGAATCGCAGGAAGTGATGTATGTGCATAAGCAAACACATTTGTCATAAAATGTTTCAGACTGACCTTTCCCCATGTGATTTGCATAGAATTGCGATAGAATCAGGGCATCCTGAAATTAGAATTTGGGTACCAATTCCAGATATGGATTTTTACCTATGAGTCTAGGCTGCTTCTTGATAATTGAAGGAGGAATCATTTCCCCCACCTCTGGTTTAATGCATGTGGTAGCAGGGAAAACAGGTAATCTGGGTATAGCTGAATTTAGTAGGAGCTATAGATTTTCAGCCTAGAGAAAAATGGAACCAAGGTTAGAAAATAAATCTTTTATGTTCATTCTCTTCATTCTGATTTGGCTGAAGCTGAACCATTCCTGGTAGCACATTTTCCATAACTTTGCCCAATTGAGTATTAAATAATTCAGATGATTGCCTTCTTACTATTTTTCTTGGAATCTCATTCTACCATATAATGGAGTTGTTAGGAAGTTTCTAATATGATATTCCTACGTTCAGTTCTGGACAAATTTCTTTTTACCCAATTTTACCTCCATAAAGAAATCAATAATAGTAAAAATTTGAAAGTAAGAGAAAAAGTAGTAGAGAAATTGACTGGGTAAGGGAGTGGGCTCTTGTTTGCTTATTTTGTTTTATTTTTGCAGGAGGGGAAGAAGGAAAGGAGGCAGGCAGGTCCAGGACATTCATAAAGAAAGGATGAGAGGAGGAGGGGTAAGAAGAAAACACATCCTTCAGGATGGCTGTGAGTAGGCGGTAGCAGCCAGGAATCAATATTTAATTCTCTGTCTAATTTCTTCCCTCTCTGTGTGAAAGGAACCTCAAGGTCCTGATTTTGGTAATTTCTGTGGATTTGTTCATGTCTCAAGTGGTTAACTTCAAACTGATATTTAACCCTTTAAAAATCCACTTCTATCCATGTTAACCTGCATAGCAAAAACGTGAATGTCAGTGTTGGAAGGATTGGGTAAGGAAGATTTTTAAAGATCTTCTAAATTGTAAAAGTGTAACCTATCTTTTGCTTTTCCCACCAATAACCACTTCATTCTCTACCTCCACCTCTAAAGACACTCTCATGTCCTTCAAGTTTGAAATTATGAGTCCCCCAATATTGAATTTATGAAATCAACAGGAGACTGGAAGGTGGTACTCAAGAAAGCAATATAATTTTCAGAGATTAAAAAACAAAACAAACAAGCAAAAAATTAAACAATAACAACAACAACAATAAAAACAGGTTCTTCCCCACTCTCTGTCAGGGAAATCAAGAGCAGAAATTCCTTCTGGCGCCACAAAGGTAAAAAACATCTTATGTCCATCTTATGACAGGATTTCTTTGTAAAAAGATGCTCAGGAAGAGGAGTAATTTCCAAAGAAGTATTTCTTGTTATCATCCCAAAGCAGAAATGCTTTAAGTGAAATGAAGACCTTCTCTATCTTTTGTTCATTTAATGCCATAGTTTGATGCCCTCAAGGATATCATTTTCCTACTAAACTTACCTCCAAATCCCAATCCAATGGCTACACTGATTCTTTTTTTATGTATTGAATGCATTTATTTTTAATTTTTCTCTTAAATCTTAACTGTACGTTAATGCATTTATGGGTATAATATGCTGATTTTATATACATTTTGGAGTGCTTACATTAAACTGGTTAACATAGCCTTCACCTCACTTACCTAATTGTTGTGTTATGACATTTATACTCTTAATTGATTTGACACGTATCCTTGCAATAGATGATTAATCAGTGGGACTATCCTGATTTTTTAAATAAAATTCAAGATTCTTAATATTCCACCTACTAGACCCTTGCTGGTCTCTCCTGGATGCCCTCTGGCCACTTCCTGGGTTCTGTCCACACTGGCCCTGACAGGCTTTCCAAAGTGTGGCCCACACTACATGCCTTGGGAACCTCCATCTGCTGGAGTTTCCTTGTCTTTTACTGCATTAATCCAATACCATGCTCCTTTCTGAATAAAACTCCACTTATTTTCTGTATTATTGCTTAATTACCACACCCTCAGAAAAACGTTATCTGGCTGCCTTTCCTTCTATTCCAGATCAATTTCCTGTCACAACTCTCGTAATGCCCTGCACATTCCCTCCAAAGCAATTATTAATCTCACAATGGCATAGGTAAATGTCAGTGCCACATTGTCACCCCATCACCCTTGTTGGTGCCACTATGGCACCCTGTCACCCTTGTTGGTGCCGCTATGTCACCCCATCACCCCTGTCCATGTTGCTATGTCACCCTGTCACCCTTGTCATTGCTGCTATGGCACCCCATCACCTCATCACCCCTGTCAGTGCCACTATGGAACCCCCTCACCCTTCTTGGTGCAGCTATGGCACCCTGTCACCCCCTCACCCTTCTCAGTGCAGCTATGGCACCCTGTCACCCTTGTCGGTGCTGCTATGTCACCCCATCACCCCTGTCCGTGTTGCTATGTCACCCTGTCACCCTTGTCATTGCCGCTATGGCACCCCATCACCCCCTCACCCTTCTCGATGCAGCTATGGCACCCTGTCACCCTTGTTGGTGCCACTCTGTCATCCCATCACCCAGTCAGTGCCACTATGTCACCCCATCACCACTGTCATTGCCGCTATGTCACCCCATCACCCCTGTCAGTGTCATTATGTCACCCTGTCACCCTTGTCAGTGCCACTCTGTCATCCCGTCACCCTTGTCAGTGCCGCTATGTCACCCCATCACCCTTGTTGGTGTCACTATATCACCAGAACATCCTTGTTGGTGCCGCTATGACACCCTGTCCCAGTGCGCAGGAAACAGCCTGTACACAGATTGTAAATACAATGTGTGCAAGTGGTGGACTCCCCATAGGTGCAGGGAAGTCCCGAGTAACCACTACCGGGACCTTTTATTGAAACAATATACAACAGGTGTGGGGCATGACCCTTGATAACAAGGGCTAAATGTTTAATGACTGCTTTGCGCTCTTTCCCCATGGGAAGGACTCCCACCCTGATGCACCACAAATATTCAAGTTCCAACACCTGCTTGCTAACGAGTGACTCATCTTATCTTATTAAAGCATTCAGTTGCTTGACAGCTTGTTTCTGGGCTGCAAAACATCTCGGTGCCTGCCGGGAGATTGTCCTGCTCCCAGTGCCTCCCTCAAGAACCAGCAATGCTCTTACAAGCCTGGTGCTCAGTCTCCTACAGGTAAATACGCAGATGAATATTTTCCCACTAGAGGGTAAACTCCCAAGAACGGAATCTTGTGAATTTCACTCTAAGGTACCACCTGCCAATAGTGGAGTACTGCTACAGATTATATGGTATATTGCTTTATGTTGGATAAGTAACTGTGTGTTATAAACTTCTCTAAGAATGAATAGAGAGTAACTGCTAAAATTTAAAAACCTGTGTGTGACTGTTCAACAACACTGAACTGAGCAACCAAAGCATTTTCCATGTGGAGATAAGTTTGCTGCCTTTTTTACCCCATCAAAGAAAAGTTCCAAGTGTGTGCAGGTATCTTGTAATTGATTCCAAGTTATACAACATAATACACACACAACTCTCCAAACACTTAGAATATCTGCACTTAATAGTTACTTTCCTATTGTAGGTTGTGGAAACATTCTCTATTATCTTAGAATATGTACGTGTGTGTGTGTGTGTATGTGTGCTTCCCCCCCAATTCAATCTGTAAAGTAACTAAAAAATAATGATAACCATTATTTTTTATAACAGAAACAACATTGTAAAATACCTATTCAGCGGTATTCTCTTTCTTGCTTGCAAGAGTTAATTGTGTACTCTTGACAATTTTTTGTTCAGTAATGTCAAACACGTAGCATGGAGTAATACACGGTGGGAATATTTATTCCATAGAAATTGGGAAACTCTAGAAATAAGGGCTATTTTCCATGAAAAGCCTACTGTAAAATATTTGCCTGCCAAAACCTAGTTACAATACTAGTGAATAACAATAATCCCCTATATCTTGAGAAAATTAAGAAATTCTCAGCGTAGTCTATAGTTATCGTGGACCAGTAATTGTATAGATATAGCTAACTGGATATTGAAATCAATATAGATGCACGGCTTAGATTTGAAGAGTGAGGAGTTTCACTGTTAGAGATAGAAAAAATTCCTCAGAATTTAGCCAAAACATTCAAAGATGTGAATAAAGGGAAAATTTGAAATCCAACATTTGCAGGTGTTAATTTCAAGGAAAGGAGTAACGCTAGAAATTTTAGGAAGCGAAGTCTCTTCCAGAGTTACTGCTGGGGTAAAAGTACATGGATATTTATAGAACTATGAAGGAATAAATAGTACTTGAGAGTTTTTGAAGGAAGACTCAGGAGATGGAAATTATATAAGCGGAAGTGTAAAAATAATCATGGTACTAAGTTTGGATTGGTTTAGAGCAGCGGTTCTCAACCTGTGGGTGGAGACAGGTGTGTTAAAGGGCCGCGGCATTAGGCAGGTTGAGAACCACCAGTTTAGAGCATTCCACACTGAGTGGTACAGACAGTTGAAAACATAACAAGGCAATCTCAGACATAGGGTCTCATGGCCAAAATCTTTAGATAACTTAGAGTTAGAATTGAGTTTAGCAAAGCGTGATGCCACAATCAGCTATATAGAGCTGCCAAGGTCACGATCCAAATACCTAATAAAGTATGATTAGAAAAGAAGAACAGAGGTCAGCAGGGATCTGTGGGGCTGGGTAAAGGGACTACAGTCTCACTTCCCAGCTGAAGCCTCCTTTCACCCTCAACTCCTGTGATCTCTTTTCTCTTAAACTCTACTGCACTCATTGCCTCTGTGGCTCATGAGATGCTGAGTTTTTCATGTGGCCATTAACTTCAAAATGTAGCATCTTCAGCCAGTCTCTTTGCTACTTTGGTACATAGCATAAAACATGGTGCTTAAAGATGACTCAGGTTTGGGAATGGCCATTCTCTGCATCTAAGTCACATTACGTCATTCTCACCTGCAGGGCTAATACACACCAGGCGCGTTCTACCAACTCTTTTTTATATATTTTGATCCTACTGTTAAGCTCCCATCTGCGTAGCTATAAAATTTTATACCTGGCTACTTTATGTAGACGTCCTCTCATGGAATATTAAAGCAACCACAGTGTATCTCTCTTGAAGCTAACTAAAGCAATGGCGTTTTCTTTTCCTTTCCTTTTAAAGATTTTTCTCTTTCTCTGTTTCAACCCAATCCTGTGTCTCGGCAATGCAAGTGGTCCATCTTTGTTCATTGTTGTGTGTTTTAAGTTTGTTTCTGGGTCATACTGTTGGTTTCCTGCTGAATATTCCTGGACCCTCAGCTTTCTAGGGTTTCTTAGGAGAGCCCTTAGGTTCTCTTATTGGATTCCGAGGTGGATCCACCAAAGACGACTGATTGTTAGAGAGATACCCATTTTCTATCAACTTGTATAGGTCACACAGAAGTGAAACTTTAGATTTAATATATAAACAAATAATATGGAGCTAAGAATAAGTGGGAAAAATAGGCCTTTACCCATTCATCATTATTATTATTGCTCATTTTTATTATGGTTTTAGCTAAAAAAAAAAGCAAGCAAGAAGCTAACGAGAAGCTCATAATTTTTTAGGTTTTAGATAGTAGGCTGCAGGACAGATACAGTGAAATGTACTTGTGAATCTAGTCTAGTTTCCACTACCTAATTGAATGATCTTGAACTAGCCACCTCATGTTTTCAGGTGTCTGTTTCTTCATCTGCAAGATAAATAACACTCTCTGTCTCTGATATTCTACGAAGACAAAGCACAGAAGTCAGAATACCCTAGAGAGGGAGAGAACTGCTTTAGCCCAGTGAATACTTGTATAAAAGTGAAGGAAAGATCAATAGATATTAAAATGTCAAGAGGTAATGCCTTTATTTTCTCCTGAAAAAGGTGGATCCTCCACGGTGCACCCATATATAATGCTATTGAAACAAGGCAAGATAAGAGAAAACAGCAGGAAAGATAAAAACAAATCTTACTATTTGTCAGACGCGGAGCTGAGCACTTTGCACATATCATCTTGTTATAGCACAATAGGTCCATGAGGTAGGCATGATTATCTTCACCTTACACATGAGCCTTAAAGAGGTTAAGTAATCTACTTAATGTCAGGTCACTAGTAAATCATGTATATTGTATTCCAATTCAAATCATTCTGAAGTAAATAACCCTGACTGCCAACTTGAGAGGGAAGGAGATGGGTGTGACCCCATATTTTTTGTAAAGGGGCTGGATTTAATACCTGGATGCACTCTAGAGAGCTCCACAGTTCAACTGTGTTGGCAAAGATTTTAGCAGCTTTTACTCGAGGGTGTGTGAGGAAATCTGGAACTCAGATGTTTCTTTCAATAGTGTAATGCTCTAAGTAAGAAAAAAAATGTACTGCTGATATCAGACCATTGCTGCTTGTCCCTGTGGAGGAGATAGTCTCTGCCACATTCATCAGCAGTATCTCCAAGGACAGGGCCCTTCAACTTGTTATCTAGTTTTCTGAAGAAAGGAAGAGAGGGTTAAGTTAACTGGTTGAATGTTCCCATGCTCAGAAAATTTAAAAAAGCAATTTTATTCCCAAGAAGTGTCATACACACAGCCCATTGCTCTCTGCAAAGACATTCACCTTACAAAAGAAACTTGTTTTGCTTCCTGTTTATTCTTTGGCTTATTGTTCCTTCTTTTCATATGGACATTGACAAAGACAATAATCCTGGGGTTAATGTGCTTACTCTGAACCAAGCAAGAATGTCATCAGTGCATGCCTAGGTAATCTTTCTGTTCTGTCAGGAGAGATATAGACTTTGGGTTGTTTGTGAAACATTGGCATCTGCTGAGGTAGTCATCTATTTTCAGGTGGTTTTAAATGGCGTTGGTAACATTGCTTATGTGATGAAGGCCTAGATTCCCCATGACATCCAGACTCTCCAGGGAAACTCCTCCAGAGTTTCCGAGCTAAATATGACTTTGACCTCAGAAATATTTCTATGTATTTATTGGTAACATTTGGTTTTAAACTGTAGGAAAATCACTTAAATTAGTTCACAAATAAAATTGAAATATACTTAAAGGTTAAGAGATGATCTAAAAGGAGCAGAAGACAGCTTCTGAGTCTCAAGAAGTAACTGGAGTGAAAAGAGAAAAGTGTCAGTAATGCAGACAGCTGTCTGTCCCTCTCCCATTTCTGCTTCACACAATCCTTCTAGTTCATTCTTCCCTTTCTCTGAGACTAGCTTTCCCTACCCCACCCTCTATTACAGAGTAGGAAGGGCTGTTCTTTGTTTTTCGGTTGTTTAGATCAAAAGTAGCTGTTCAGTGTCAGTGAAAGTTTCTTTCTTTTTTCTTTTTTGAGAGAGAATTTTACTTCGTCACCCCAGGTAGAGTGGCATGGCATCACAGCTCACAGCAACCTCAGACTTTGGGCTCAAGCCACTCTCTTATCTCATCCTCCCAAGCAGCTGGGACTACATGAGCCTGCCACAACACCCGGCTGTTTTTAGAGAAGAGGTCTCACTCTGGCTCAGGCCTGTCTCGAACCTGTGAGTTCAGGCAATCCACCCGCCTTGGCCTCCCAGAGTGCTAGGATTACACATAGGAGCCACCGAACCTGGCACAATGGAAGTTTTTAAATTGTTCTATCATCTGTTGGGTGTTAATGTAAGCTAAATTATCTGTTCTAATTTATCACTTTCCTATTAACATTCACACCCTCCTCATGGCTTCATGATGGATACACACTTCTCTTTTGTCTTTGAGATGTAAATTTGCTTTGCTTTTGCTGATGGAATTTAAATATATATGATAAAAGCTGAAGTTTAATCTGTGCTCAGAAGATTATTCTTTTATGCTCTAGTGATCTGCCATGATAAGAACATGCTCTGGGTAGCAATAGCAACTGTTCCTGCCCTTCAGAATAAACATACATGGAACAGACATAAACCAAGAACTGAGCCAGGAGCAGAGCCAGTTGAGACAATCCAGAGTTCACTTGATGTACAGAATTTGTTATTGTCAGACGTTGACTTTTGGGGTGATGTATTAAGTAATGTTATTGAGTAATAGTTGATTGATACAGAAATTGGCATTGAAAGTGGTGAGTTACCACAATAGAAGTCTGAATTCTTGCCTTTGGGATTGAGGACACCAGTAAGAAAACATGAATAGGATGGTGGAAAATTGGCCACCCCTGCTATGTCGTGGGGAATATTTGGCAAATCATTCCTCTCTCACCTGTGGTAATGTGGGAGACAGAGAAATGTTTTTAATAAACTTGAGTCTTCTCCTGGGTAGTTTGGAAGTCTAATGTTGAAAATGTGAGCTGATGATTACTCAATGAATTTGAAAGTTGTTATTTGAAAAAACGAACTGGGAAAAAATTGGTTTGCAAACATCATGGATAGGAAATAGATGCAGTCCATGAATTCTAAGATTTATAGATTTAAAAAATATTTTTGTCATTTCAAATATTTGGCTATCATAATGAAATTTTAAGTTGAAGCCCAAGTTTTAGACAGTGCCATAAAGGCACAGCAGCTTAAGGGCAAAAGATGTTCTTGGTGGGGTTGTCATAGTCTTTGCTAAAACCTCCATGAAGATTAAGGTGATACAAGTTTGTCCTTCTGGTTGGACAAAAAGATTTCCAGAAGTATAAAATTCACAACCCATAGAAACTTGATAACCCAATGTATTCTTCAGTCTGGACTCTCAAGGCACAGTGAGATATGTCAGAAAAGAATTCAGATGTGGCTTTTGACGCTTGGGAAGTTAACTGTGTACATTTAAAATATTGCATATTTTCAAATTTTTACAACACAGGTTGAAAATGGGAATTTCAAAATTGCAATTTGCTAAAGATTTCAGGCGATGTCTAGATATTCTCTGCTTACCAATTTTCCCAAGCCTGGTTTCTATTAAGTTTGACCTCGATTTCTTTAACTCAAGAAACCTGCAGATAGAGCTGAATTTCTTGTACAAGGCCCACCTTGAGTAGTTGAAATTTATACCTCCCTCGATGTGTCTTTTCCTTAGACCTGAATAGACGTAATACAGTGAGGCAGAGAATAGCTGAGATAAGTCACCTACGAGCTTCCAAGAGAAAATAGTTCCAAGATGGGGACAAAATGCCTCGGCATTTTATTGTGTTCATAAAAACTGTCAGAACACCTAGTGAAATCTTTAAATAATAATGAGTTCTGGCCAATACAATGTAACACAAAGGATACATGAGCATTTTCATTTTCTTTCTTCTTTAATCATTAAAGTCTAAACATATAACATCATCGAGAAAGGTTAATGGTCAACTTTTGCTGTTTCATAGTCAATCCCGCAGTTGATACAGGCTTGCTTGGAGACCACAAAGAATATGAGTGCAGAGAACAGGCTGCACAGGGCTCACACATCTTCAAATCGTAACTCCACTGGCTTGAAACTCAGACAGTGCAGGTCAGATGCTAGAGGACTTCTGCTTACTCTGTCTGTGGGTACGTGGCAGACATCAGTGCTCTGATCTCAGCACAGGTATGGGTGTTCCTTTTATTGCCAGTAAATGCTTTGTCACTGAGCTAACGAATGAAAGGATTTCTACTCTTTCATCCCCACCATGACTCTCTCATGCTTTGCTTTGTCCCCATCATGACTTTCCCATACTCATTCTGGTTGAGAATTATAAAGCGCAGCTTATGTGTATGCTTGTCCTGAGTTTATTGATGTTGACTTAGTCGGGAAAACAAAGTACTTTCTCTACTTCTCATGCAGTGGATTTGTGAGCAATATTGAAGTTCTCAGTGGGGAGATAAGGATAGACTGAAAGCAGTTAGGGCGTTTCATACTGTTATGTTTTTCAGCAGAACTATTGAAAACACACCTATAATATTAGTCGAATAATTATATTCTCCTAAAATATATTTCTGATCACTCTGTCACCAAGGGAACACTGGAAAACCCTAGTGGGCTCTTCCATTTCATCTCTGTTCATTCCTGTCTATGACATTTTCTTTCTTTGTTTACTTAAGTTTGCCCCAGGAATCTTTCCTTCTACCCAAGCATCACTCCTTGACAAATATTTTATGGATAACATTTTCCCCATCTGATACATTACATTCTCATCCCAGGACTTCTGTCTATGGAATCCAGGACCACAGACCTTGCTGAGGCCACATCAAAACAAAGCCTTCACTTTTCTTATTCTAAAAGTTAATCACTTTTATATTGAATTGTTATTGATGCTTTTGGATTACTTTTCTTAAGAGTTGACTAAATTTTGTTATCTCAGGCCCCACAAAATCTAAATTCAATTCTGCCTTCCTCTTGAATATAACTTTTCTTATAATGAGTGACAGGAAGTCTGGAAATCATCTGTGGGGTCTCCTTTTGTTTTCCTTTCACTATTGCCAGGCTGCCCAAACTTTCCTTAAGAAAAGATAGTCTGTATCACAGAAAAGGGAAACAAGATGACTATTTTCAGCATCCCAAAGTCTCACAGGTTTGATTTTGGCTTTGTCTGTTGAATATGAGACATGCTTACAGGAAGGGAATATGGATAGAATTACAGGCAAAGGTAATTATTTTAAAACTAGTAAGAAGTTGAATAGGGCCATTAGACCTTAAACATACCTAGATTTATTAATAAAATTACTTGATGGAGAAATCCTAAAATTCACGGGAGAGAAAAGTGATGATTTACTACGTGAGAACACTGTGTAGGGTTACTGGGGACATTTTAAACGGATGGCAGGGCAAAGCACTCGATTTCAAATTACCAGCCTTGTCTTTCCTAGAGGTTGTCATGAAATAAGACAGGTTTGTTTTTTAGCTTTTAAAGAAAACATTTCAAAGGAAGCAGCTAACATGGGGTTTAAAACCATCTGGTACTCAAAGAGAGAAATCTGAAGGCAAAAGCTATCAATTTCAAGTGAAAGGATGAAGCAAGTTAGAAATAGCTTTCTGATGCCCTGTGAAATGTTATGATTATTAATGACAGGAGCAGAATATTTTCAAAATACTGCAGTAGGCCAAGTATTGTCACTGTTTTATAACATGCATATAAATTTAAAGAAAACTGTTGCTTTTTGGACCCCATTGCTTGTTCCCTAACCCCTACCACATTCTTTTCATTTATTAACCACCAGGCAGGAGTTCTTGCTTTCCATTAATACATTAAACTACCACAAAATCTCTGAAGAAAAAGGATCCTTCACCCCTAACCCTTCTCATTACATGCACTTTGTATTTCCAGTGTATTGTTGGTTCTTTCTAAAAGTTCTAGAATATTTTCATTGATTGCGCTTTGTTTTTGTCTTTGTTTTGTTTTTAACTTTCTGATAAGGTGACTAGGTCCATTAAAAACTGAAATAAGAATTTCATTTATCATATAATCTTCAAAAGTGGAATTCCAGGAAACAACTACTTGTGATTATTTCTGGATTAGTGTGTTGTATATATGTGTACACACACCATACTTCATATCTCTGTAATGTTAAATTGTTTGGGTATTTTTGTGTTGACTAACCAGTGTGATGATTATTTCAACAAAAGCATATTAAGTTTAAAGTACTCTAGACGCAGAATTGATTAGCTCTTAGCCAGACTCTCACAGAGGTTTCAGGGAAAGGAAAATGGTAAGGGAAAAAAAAAAAAAAACAAATTTATGTCAAGTTATCTATTTCAATTAAGCTATTTATAACGTCCAAATTTCATCATACCAATTTGTCTGCCCTATAGCAGCAGATATATTTATAGTCCTTCACATCAAGAGCAGTAATTGGCACAGAGTAGATGCCCAGTTAGGTTTGTGATTTTGAGGGTTCTACAGAGCCAAGTATATAATTGAACAGAATGCAGTGGGGCATCTCAAGAGGCAAAAGACACTTTGCTATCAGGGAATGCTGGCCTCATAAAAAGAGTTTTAAAATATTTCTTGTCCTTCTATTTAGAAGGATTGGTGGTAATTCTTCTTTAAATGTTTGGTAGCATTCAGCTGTGAAGCCATCTGGCCTTTGGCTTTGCTTCTCTGGGAGGTTTTTGATTACTTCTTCTCTTGGAGGGAGTAGGTTTCCAAGAATTTATCCATTTCCTCTAGCTTATCAAATTTGCTGGCATAATTGTTTATAAATAGTCATTTCTGATTTTCCTTTTGTCTGAAACATCTCTTATAATGTTACTTCTTTTATTTCTGATTTTATTTATTTGAGTTGTCTTTTTTTTTCTCCCTTCATCTAGTTAAGGGTTTTTCCATTTTGTTTATTTTGTTTTCCAAATAACCAACTCTAAAGTTTGATTTTCTTCTATAGTTTTTAAATTTCCTGTTGGATTTGTTTGTGCTCTGATCTTTATTACCTCCTTCCTTCTACTTGGGTTTAGTTTGTTCTTCTTTTTCTAGCTCATTGAGGTGTAAAGTTACACTGTTTATTTAAGATTTTTCCTATTTTTTAAAAGTGTGTGTTTTTAGCTTGCCCTTTATTATTGCTTTTGCTGCATCCACAGATTTTAGTAGATTATTTCTTAATTTTTGTCTCTGGATCATTTAAAAATTCTTTGATTTCTTCTATGACCCAGTCATTGATTAAGAAAATGTTATTTAGAGATAGGCAGACAAGATGACTGGAGACAGACATCAGCTGCCGGATTGTTTTAGGCAGACCCCTCGCCCTCCGGACTGAGTTGTTGGTTAGAGGCATAAAAGGGTAGATTTGTGAAGTGATCTCAGGAGGTAAGGGAGCCGTCATGGAGAGAACTGCACCACGCTCATGGAGCACCCCTGTCCCCACCCAGGAAGGACATGCTCTCACCCCAGAGCGGGGTCCTGGACCAGGAAGCTTCCATCCCACAGCACCATCGCTGGGGAACTCAGCTAGTTTGAACGTCCTCCTGCTGGCCTATGCTGGAGGGAGACTCTGCAGTGGACGGAGGAGAAGAGCAAAACCTGCTCTTGATAGTCAAAGGAATCTCAGCTGGCCCTGTGCCCAGATTTTCTGGTTTTGAGGGACTGCTTTAGCTCCCTGGTGATTTTCCCTAGCAGCTTGGGGGTGGACCTTTGACCACTGCCAAGACACCCCCCTCAGGAGACGTTGTGGCACCTAAGGAAAGGCCCACCCAACTCAGCCCCCTTCAATCCCCCTGCCCCACCTGCCTCTGCCACAGTGGGGAATAAGGACTCACTGAAAAGTTGCAGGGCCCCACAAACTTTCCATGGCATTTGAAGTGTTCTTCTGAGGGTCTAGAGCTGGCCAGAGGTTCCAGAAACCACCCTGCAGCTGGTTCTTTCCAGCAAGCGCCATGTACTGATAGGACTGTCAATGTACACAGTCCTTTACAATATTTCCTGACTCAGTCATCCTGGACATGTTTGATTCTCACTCAGGATCATCACCAACTTAAGATTAAATGAGGAAATCTGATGGCATGGTCTTATACCAGGAAACCCAAAACTCCATTGAGAGAATCCTGGAATTCATAGATAAGTTTATCAAAGTCGTGGGTTACAAAATTGATGTACACAAATCAGTAGCATTACTGTACAATAACAGTCAAGCTGAGAGTCAAATCATAGACCTAATACCATTCACAATAGCTATGAAGAAAATTAAATACCACAGAATATACTTAACCAACGAGATAATTGTAGAAGGCTGAGCGCCATGGCTCACGCCTGTAATCCCAGCACTTAGGAGGCCAAGGTGGGTGGATCACCTGAGCTCATGAGTTGAAAAATGAAAACTTTGTATCTGAACTCTTTCTTTTACTAGATGTTTGATCTTGAAGAGAACTACTTAATTTCTAAGGTTAATCTCAATTCCCATAAAATGAGAAAAATAATTTAGTTAGGGAAATATAAAAAATAATAAATAACATAATCCAAAAAAGTTTACTGGTTATCCACATGTAGAGAATGTCTTGAAAATGAAAAAGACTGGCTCGGCGCCTGTGGCTCAATGGGCTAAGGCGCCAGACACGTACACCTGAGCTGGCGGGTTCGAATTCAGCCTGGGCCCGCCAAACAACAACGACGGCTGCAACCAAAAAATGGCCGGGTGCTGTGGTGGGTGCCTGTAGTCCCAGATACTTGGGAGGTGGAGGCAGGAGATTCGCTTGAGCCCAGGAGCTATAGGTTGCTGTGTGCTTTTATGCCATTAAACTCTATCCAGGGTGTCAGCTTGTGGCTCTTTTTAAAAAAAAAAAAAAAAAAAAAAAAGAAAGACAATGAAAAAGACTGTATAATTTAAAATCTTTCCAATGATTGATGAAATAAAGTTTCTACATAAGACAAAAAGATACAAACCAGCAACATAACCATGTTCGAAAATGTCTACATTAACACTATTTCTATATGAACCACAAAATATGGGAATGTGAGGTTAAACCACCATCAGCTACTATAATTATATTCTTATAAAATTTGCAAGGTGTCAATGCAAAACAGCTCTTTTTCTCGTGTCCTTGGTAATCCCCAGACGAGGAATGAGAAAGACACATGTTCCCTGGAAAACTAAGAGACAACTTGAGGGCAAATGTTGAAACTGTTGCAAAATCCCAAAGTGCATGGAGGGGCTTTGTATGAGCATAAAGGGGAGGAGGCATCTGGGTCACATGACCTCTCAAAGTCAGTGGTTTACAGTATCCTGTCTGGAGAACTTCTACACCGAGGAGTGATGCAATAAAGACAAAAGAAAAAGTACCGGTTAAATTGAAAGGGAGAAACAGGGCTAAGGTCGTCAGTAAGGAAGCATATTTTGAACATCACACTACAACTCTAGAGCCACCAAGTGAGGTGAAAAAAAACTAATATCAAAAATAATCTAATGAATAACAAAAGGATTAAGAGAATATCTTATACAAAGCAACAGAGAATAGAATATGTAACAGAATAATATTTCTACATCAATGACAGCATGCCAGAAAAACATGACTATAAAAGAGATTAGAACTGTATTTCGAAGAAACATGAACTATACAAAGATAATGCTACGGCCTATAATATGTGATATAAATCTTAATTAAAACACCTGGACATGTTATATTCTAATAAAGAATTACAAATAAAATTAAAAAATCCTTTCAGTACTTAAAATTAAATGTGAAGAAATAGAAGAGTGAATTAAAAAGCAAAAGAAGATGAAGAAACAAAAAACGATGAGAGGATATAGTAAATTTGAGCATATTCAAGAAAATTCAGCATGATATAATTAGTATTTCAGAAGAAACAAATGTACAGAAAAGACTGAATAATTAAAATTATAATTCTAAAGTCTTTCTGCAAAAACAAGGTTTAAATTATATATTAAAAAGGCCAATTGCATAATTATAAAAAATTAACCACAATAACTAAAACTGAGATACATTTAATAAAATTTCTAGACTTTAAAGAAGAATAAAAAGAAAAACAAGCACAAAACCCCTTTGTGAACCCCAAGACATTTACCTAATCAGTATAAGTGAAAGAAAGTTAGCTCATCACTGGCTTTTTTCCCATATATTTTATTCCAGAAGAAAAATGTTGTGATACTTTTAATAGTCTCAAGGAAAAAAAAAGGAATCCAAGAAATGTGTATCCAGCCAAATTGATTTCCAAATATAAAGATAAAAAAGATAAATTGTTATTAATAACTCACAACCTAGAAAATATTGCTCCTGTGAGTTCTTCTAGAGACTTCTACTAGAAAACAAGCTTCAGACCATCAAAAACTAATATATTAAGAGACATTAACATAAGGACATGAATACAGAAGTAAAATATTTTTGATCATTTTTATAAATAATCACCATATTGTTTTTTAGTTTGTGTATAAATAGGCTTGAGTCTTGATGAGGATGCTGGGAAGACAATTAGAGGCTCAGTACATGTCTATCCCCATTGCCCACAGGGGAATTGATAGGTTGCAAGAGACTGGAAGGTACTGTGGGCAACGGGATGATACTAAGTTTGAAAAGGACAAAATAAGCAGCCTGAGCAGAGTAGTCATACAGAACCCAGTCCCAAGTGTTGGGAGGACAGGTGCAGACAGGTCTGCTTCTTTGTCCCTAGAGGGTGTGTTCTCTCAGCTACAGGTTGGGATTTTAGGGGCTGTCCAGAACAGGGACTCCACAGATGGATTATGGAGAAAGGAATCTTGAACAAAGAGTTAAGGAATACAGGGAAAGGGGAAAGGGAGGGGAGGGGAGGGGGGAGTATGGGTGGAGAGAGGGCAATTGGTGGGATCACACCTACGGTGCATCTTAGCAGGGTACTGGTGAAACTTATTAAATGTAGAGTATCAAGGTCTTTATGTAGTGATCAAGAAAATGCATGAAGGCTATCTGTAACAGTACGATCAAAACATTTCTGAATGTATATGAATCCTGCCCTATGATTGCACCAATGTACAGAATTATGATTCAATAAAATTATAAAAAAAAAAAAGGCTAAACAAAACTGCACAAAAAAAAAAGAATGCTCATCATCCCTAATCATCAGAAAAATGCAGATCAAAATCACCCTGAGATATCATCTAACCCCAGTGAGAATGGCCCACATCTCAAAACTGTGGGCCATTCTCAAAAAGTCTCAAAACTGCAGATGTTGGCATGGATGTGGAGAGGAGGCAACACTTTTACATTGCTGGTGGGACTGCAAACTAGTACAATCTTTTTGGAAGGAAGTATAGAGAACCTTCAATGAACTCAAACTAGACATCTAATTTGATCCTGCAATGCCATTTGGGCACTTACCCAAAAGGAAAATAATCCTTTTACCATAAGGACCCTGGCACTAGACTGTTTATCACAGCTTAATGTAGTCATCAAAATGTGGAAACAGTCTAAATGCCCACCAACCAAGGAATGGATTAACAAGCTGTAGTATATGTATACCACAAAAGATGGAGACTTTGCATCTTTTGTATTAACCTGGATGGAAGTGGAACACATTACTCTTAGCAAAGCATCACAAGAATGGAGAAATAAGAATCCTATGTACTCAATTGTGATATGGGAACAATTAATGACTTAGCACATGGTGGGGGGTTGGGGGTGGGGTGAGCAGAGAAAGGGATGGGGGGTGGCACACCTTTTAGGGGTAGAACACTATTATGGGAGGGTCTTTCTGACACAAGCAATCAATGTAACTTTGTACCCTCAATGTATCTCCAAAAAGTAAAAAAAATAAAAATAAAAAAAGATGCAAGTAATCACTTGTATATCAAACACTGAAAAGAATAGAAATACAGTGTTTAATTTTCAATCTAATGGAGAAAGAAACAAAAAATTTTAGTAAAATCAATCCAAAAGAATAAAAGGGGGAAAAAACAGAGCACACAAATAGTACAAAATAAGACTATAGATTTAATCCTAAATTTTATCACTAAGTCACTTAAATATAAATAAATTGCTCCAGGGAAAAGGTAAAGATTGTTAGACTGGAAAATAAATCTAATTATATGTTTTTACAAGGAAAATAGGCATTTCATTATAAAATTAATGAAAATATAAATTGGGAAAATACTTTGGAGGGGAACTTTGCAATAAACAGCCTACCAAAACTTTATCCAGAAATTCCTTTGATCCAGAAATTCCACTTAAAGAAAATTACCATCAAGTTATGCTCCTGTTAAAGCACAAAGATATACATATAAGAATGTTAATTTCACTGTAGTTGTAATAGCAGAAGACTGGCCTTAAGCTAACTATTTACGTATAGAACCCTGGTTAAACCATAATAATCTATATATAATGGTACGTTGTTCAACAATAAAAAGTGAATGAACTAGATTTTTATGTGCTGATAAGAAAAGGTATCCAAAATACATTAAGAAGTAAGAAAGAATAAGTAAGGTGCTAAGCAATGTACAGTATAATCCTTTTGTATAATACAATTTATTAACATATACATTTTGCTTATTCATGAATAAAAGATTAAGAAAAAATACACAAACACATACCCCAAACAGGCAATAGTGGTTTTCCCTGGGGAAGGGGGTTGAAGATGGCAGGAGGAAGAGAAAGAGATAAAAATATTTAAATTATAATACAACTTTTATGTAATAAAATAATACAAAAATGATTTAAAATATTTATTTTATCACATTAAGGAGTTTTGCAATTGAAAGCTGCCTCCTGTTCAGCTGGAACATTACCTTTGCTTTCTCCTTTTTCCTTTCTGCCTATAACACACACAGACACACACACACACACACACACACATTCTCCCACACACACATTTATCCTCCACAAAGTCTTCCTCCTCCAGGTCACATCAGAATCTTCTTAGGCAGTATTCACACTAACAACAATATATCAAGAGTATAGGCCTGGGAAACTTTAATCACCACAAATTCCATATGGAGCAACCGGGTAGATATTGCAGTTTTAAAAATGATTGTGGAGGTAGGTTGCACTGTAGAGAAATGTGATAGCCTTATCATACTCTGCAGTGGTCATATCCCCACATTCACTACAAGCAACTCCATTTTCTAAGAGCCTTATTGAGGTATAAATTACACATCATAAATTCTCCTGTTTTAAGTGTACAATTTAATGGTTTTTGTTACATTTTCAGAGTTATGCAACCGTAATTAAAATCTAATTTTAGATTTTCATCACCCCCCAAAGAAATGTAATGTCCATTAGGAGGCATTCCCCACTTTCTGTACCCCCAACCTACTTAACCACTAATCTTTATGTCTCTATAGATTTGCCTATTCTAGACATTTCATATAATTGAAATCAAATAATATTTAGTCTTTTGTATCTGGCTTCTTTCACTTAGCATACTGTTTTTGAGTTGTATCTATGTTGAAGCATGAAAGTTCATATCTTTTTATTGCTAAATAGAATTCTACTATATTTATCTATCACATTTATCAATTTATAGGCAGTTGGGTTATTTCTATGAATAAAATGGAGCTCTTATAAACCATGCTCTTTGAGTATTTATGTTTGTGTATAAGTCTTTGTGTGACCCTATAACTTCATTTCTCTTCAGATATATACCAGGAATATAATTGCTGTGTCATATGATATAACTATATTTTGGTAACCATGGTGAAACTGCCAACTATTATTTGAAGTTGCAGCACCATTTTACATCCTCATCAACAACATAGGAGGGTTCTAATTTCTCCACATCCCTATTAGCACTTGTTATTGTTTATCATTGTAATTACAGCCATCCAGTGGTGTATCACTGTGGTTTTGACTGGCAATTCCGCAAGTGACTACTGACATTGAGCCTCTTATGTATTTAAAAGCCACTCATATATCTTCTTAGAGAAACTTATATTCAAATCTTTTGCCCATTTTTGGTTGGGTTATTTATCTTCTTGTTAGTAGCCCCATTTGAAGGGGGAGCAGTGACAAACCAGAGTGCATTCAGACAAAGATGGTGAAGAAAGTAGAACAGTGTAGGAACTAGAAGCGAGAATACTTGGAGGCAGAGAGAAACATGACCATTGTCTTCAAACATCTGGAGAGCTGCCATGTGAAAGGAAACAAACTATTCTATCTGATTCCAGATAGGAAGGAACAGGAGATGGAAGCCATAGAGAGTCAGATTTTTTTTCTCAGTTATAAAAATATGCTTTCTGCCTGTTAAAGTCACATACAAATTAAACAGGAGTTAAAACGTTTCCAGTTACCAAAGGAATTCAAGAAAATATATCTGCTTATTTTTAAAGGGTATTGTAAAATGGATCAACATAAAGGAAGAGAAATAGATCTACCTTTATTCATTCAAAGAATATTTCAAAGCATAGTGTGGGTCAGACACTGCCAGATAATGGAAATAGATCATGACAAACTTGTACCCTGACCTATTTGAGCTTGCATCAGGCTAACTTCTGTGCTTTTTTTTTTTTTTTTTCTTTTTGAGACAGGGTCTTACTGTGTCAGTTAGGCCATAGTGAGGTGGCATGGTCATGGTCATGTTTCACCATAATTGGAACTCCTGGGCTTAACCAATCCCACCTCAGCCTGCTAAATTCTGAGGATTAAAAGCATGAGCCACTATGCCCAGATAATTTTTTAAAGTTTGTTGTTGTTTATAGAGATCTTTCACTTCCTTTGTTAAGTTCAACTAAAAATTCTTAATGGTCCATGTTTGAGTATTAGTGTATTAGTCTGAAATTTGAGTATATCTGAGAGTGAAGTGAGGAAAAAAGTTGGAAGTGACAGAGGACTCTCCTAGGTCTAGACCTGGGCCCAAAGTGCTAGGGAAAATCTGGTGGATAACACTTCCTATATCTGCAAAGAATTTCCTTCCCTCAGGCTGGCTTCCCAAGAAAAGACTCTGAAACTCTGAGATTTCCACGCAAGAGGTTTATTGGATGATGTTCTTATAAATACTACCTGTATGGGCTCGGTGCCTGTGGCTCAAATGGCTAAGGCGCCAGCCACGTACACCTGAGCTGGCAGGTTCAAATCCAGCCTGGGCCCGTCAAACAACAATGATGGCTGCAACCAAAAAATGGCCGGGCGTTGTGGCGGGTGCCTGTAGTCCCAGCTACTTGGGAGGTGGAGGCAGGAGACTCGCTTGAGCCCAGGAGTTGGAGGTTGCTGTGAGCTGTGATGCCACAGCACTCTACCCAGGATGACAGCTTGAGGCGCTGTCTCAAAAAAAAAAAAAAAAAACTACATGGTGTTGTGACAGCAGCCTTGGGGATCCCACAGGGAGCTCTGGACCTCGGGTGGCCACTCGGTGAGGTCCTGGATTGTGGCCATTCCGCAGGCCTGT
>CAUYON010203972.1:0-20503 GCA_963573935.1 Arctocebus calabarensis | reverse complement strand
TAGTTCAATCATGGGGTACAGTGTGCGGCTTCACATGAAATCTGAGATATTTTTATCAACCTGATTGACATAACATTCATGAGATATTCTCGTTTACTATGTGAAAACATTTTTGATCCGTATTTAGAAGTTTTCTCCTGATCCTTCAAATATGTACCACACATGTGATCTCACCCTTTGTCCCATCTCCCCCCACCCTCTCCCTCCCCTTCCCTCCCCCTCCCCTTTCCCCGTCTTCCTGTGCAATAAATGGGTTGTAGCCTTCACTTGAACGATAAAGAATTTGTCTCATATTAGGGGTGTATACATTGGATACTTTTTCTTTCATTCTAGAGATACTTTGCTAAGGTTGTCTTCAAAACCTTTTCCAGTATGTTCATACTTGGCTAACTATCTGGTCCAAGAGGCCTAGTTTGGGGCCTGTCTGGCTTTCATCATGCTTTCCTCACCAAGCTTAATCACATCAGCTTTGGATTTAAAGTGAGACACGTGTGACTTCTGTTTTCCTTGAACACTTAGAGGAAATTTAAGGGTTATTTTTGTTTTTAAGAGATGGGGTCTAGCAAGTTTCCCAGGCTGAACTGGAACTTCTGGACTCAAAGGATCCTCCTATCCAAGTGGTGGGGACTCCAGACTCCTAACCCCATCCAGCTCATTGTAAGGCTATTAAGTAGCCTCCTTTTAATGTTATACTGTCTCAAGGAATATGGAGGCTCATGGAGAATGTATGTCAGCACATACACAATTATTAAGTCTACTATCTTATATGGGCTCCATTCCTGGCATTCCAAACACAATTAAAATAGTAACATCAGAGTCACTGATCATAAAGCTTCATAACAGATAAAATAATAATAGATAAAAATTGAAGTATTAAAAAATTGCCAAAATATGACAGAGACACAAAGTGAGCACACGCTTCTGGAAAATAGCCTTTTTCCATATAAAGTTGCCAAAAAAACGTAAAAATTTTTATAATCGCACTATTTGTAAAAATGCACAATGTCAACAAAGCACAATAAAGCAAAGTGCAGTAGACAAGTTATATCCTTTATAAACCAGTGTTCTCATCTGTCTACTCAGGGAAGAAGCTTGTTCTAATATATATAAAATACAAATACAAAAAAAATGACCTAAACACTTTATTTTACTTGTTTCTATCATCTTGAAGGCAAATTCGTGGCTGTGTTTGTGTACTGAGCTAAAACTATCCCTGCAATTTCGCCAGAGACAAGTAGAAGCCAGATTGCACCTGTCAAAAGTCACTCTTGGGAAAGCATTGGTGTGGGAGGATGTATTAATGTTCTTGATTGTTAATGTTTGCTTTGTGACCTCCCCATGAGCTGATACGTGTGCCTCTGTGTAGTGACACACTCATCCGTCTCTCTAATGGCTCTGCCTCTGTGGCTGCTGTTAACACCCGTTATTCATCACTGCAAGCAGAATATGTTCTACTCCTGACATGGCCTTCATTTCAGCTGACTATGGTATGGAAAAATTACACGTTCAGGTAAATTTCTCATTTTTTTAATATTCTACTTCGTTTAATACTACTACAAATTTGAAAGTCAAAAACATGAACTTCCTTCCCCTTTGGAGTTTCAGGTAAAATATCTTTTCAGAGCTAAAGTATAAAGAGAGATTGAAGGGAAATTTACCTTGAGTGACAGATTATTTAATGTTAAAATGCATTATGATGTATTTCAATTCTGTAATTGCTACATTTTGTAGTATTTAAAATTTAAAATAAAATAAGTAGTATATAAACAAAACTGTTTTCTTCTTAGGGAAATGTAACCTCACAGTTATTCTCTTATCTACACTATTCTTTTGATTCTTTCTATTTATTCCACATATTTTTACTTTTTTAGAATGAACTATCTTTATTATACTTTCTTTTTCTCATCCTTGTGCATATTTTCATATTTATTATGCTAATAGATTTATTATATAAAAATTCTGAGTCAGGGTGGTACCTGTGGCTCAAAGGAGTAGGACACCAGCCTCGTATGCCGTAGGTGGCAGATTCAAACCCAGCTCTGGCCTTAAAAAAAAAAAAATTTGGATTCAATTTCATAATTATTTCTCTGTAATACCTATTTTCAACAAATTCACAATGAATAATCTGAGATGTCATAAGTCATGCATATTTACCTCACTAAAACACATATAACCTGTTGAATTCAAGAAAAATCTTTTCAGGAGTAGATTAAAGGATTATGTAAAAGCATATACAAAGAAGGTAAAATTTTAAGAAAATAATTACGATGGTGAAATTGTAAATAAAAAGATATGAAAAGCATGAGAGTTTACAGGTCCTTTATATTCAGATTTAAAGAATATATGTTTATATGGCCTAAGTTAAATTGTGTCAATATGATGAAGAGAGTAGATATGTAGTTTTTCTTCCTAACATTTAATTATCCACCTGTTTATTTTTTGCCAAAGACAATTCTGATCTGGATTTGAGGAATGCTAAGAACTCTTCATTGTGAATCAATTGAAATTTAGGTAGAAATCTACATCTGTGCCTGTGGCATAGTTTAATATAATGCTTGCTAGTGTTTACTCTGAGGAAATCACATCTGTCAGTAAAACACGGAAGCAGAACATGAGAATACATGTGGATGTCATTGCCTTGGTTCTTGACCATTAATTTTGTTTAGAGCAAGAGATGATTCCATTTGGTTGATATAGAGATAGTTCAATATATTAAGCCTGGTCTTCAGAAAGTGGATGATAAAGTGAACTGGACTTCAGCAAACTTATAACCCATCTTCAGAAGCAGGACATACACATAGGAAGGGGTTTACTTGTAACAGTATAGCCTGGGTTAAGAGACGAAAAAGCCTAAAGGAGCATATGTTCGTCTTCTATCTATTGGGAATCTGAGCACATCCAGATTCTCTAAAGTAGTGATCCTTCCTGCCCTGGTACTGAGGGAGTAACTGCGTGGTTTGAAGACTTCATTTCAGCTGCAGCCTGTATTTCGAAGCCATCTCTATGTGTGTATTTAAGTGATTAATGCCAAAAGTAAGTTATAGTTAGTTAATAAATTTAAATTAAAGTTTAGGTTACTCACTGTCTTTATCAATTTATTAACTAATATTTCTATATGCTGCCCTGGGTATATCTGTAAATTCAAAACAAAAATCAGCATATCACTGTTGTTCAATCAAATTTTTCATTACTCTCAACCCTAAAGAGACATTTGACATTTTTTCATAAACATCTCCTCTAAAGAGCCTTCTTTGATTTTTTTTCTCAACACTGTCACCTTCCATTAAATTTTAGTACCACATATTTACTGTATATCTAATTATGGTCCTTCAGAGAACCACAAATCATTGTAATATGTAGAATGTTTCACCCTCAAAGAACCAAATTTCACCTCCTTATGGACAATGTTAGCCCATTAAGAATGTGTGCAGTTGGCTCGGCGCCTATGGCTCAATGGGCTAAGGCACCAGCCATGTATACCTGAGCTCACAGGTTTGAATCCAGCCCAGCTGCCAAACAACAATGACGTTTGCAACCAAAAAATGGCCGGGCGTTATGGCGGGCACCTGTAGTCCCAGCTACTTGGGAGGCGGAGGCAGGAGACTCACTTGAGCCCAGGAATTGGAAGTTGCTGTGAGCTTTGATGTCACAGCACTCTATCCAGGGTGACAGCTTGAAGCTCTGTCTCAAAAAAAAAAAAAAAAAAAAAGAATGTGTGCAGTAATGTTAAATGATTATAAACCCAGTTCATTTCATTTGTTTACCATTGCGACTTGGTGACTTAGCTGCATTAACTTTATTTAGCATTAACAAAAATTATTTGGAAATATACATAATATTGTGAAAAAGAATTAATGAATTTTCTTTTTTCTTTCCTTTATTTTTAAATAATCTGTTCCCAAGATCTGCTGAGATTCTTAGATAAATATTCATTAGAATAATATTCTTACTTTCCAAGTTTTGCCTCTATAATTTTCGTCTTTCCTGTATCATTAATCACCTCTGATTCATTCCTAGCAAAGGGACGTGCTAACAAAACTATTTTAAACTACTTAATATGTTTTCCATTAAACCAAACTTTAGCTTCTGCTACTGAACCATTTCTTTTCTCTCCTTTAGAAAAACCTCTTTGAGAAATACGTCTATACTAGTTCCCTCTGTCCTTTTATTATTCCCATTTTCCCCAAATCCACACTAAGGTCACCATCAGCATATTCTCCTTCAAATGGGTCTTTCCAAAGCATTCACATTGGCAAATTCAATGGCCAATCCTTGGTTAAAATCTTATTTGAGTTATTTTCTCCTACTTACTGGCTACTCATTTCTGATTCTCTGTTGTTGGACCCCTAAATAAAGGACCCTCAAGATCACCTTTGATTGTTTTAAGTTCCTTATAAACACCTCTGAGAAACTCAGTAAGTCTTCTCTACATGTCTTCATTTCTGTAAATAAAACTTCCAATTTTTCAGTTTCTCAGTCCAAAAAAAAATTGTCCTTACAGTTGTGACTATTTTTCACGGTGTTGAGACATTTAGGATAATTATTAGTTGGAACCACATGGACACAGCCAGATGGGGGTAGATCTTACAGGATTGCAGTCCTCTCTAACACCATAGTAAATACTCAAGTATGAATTTAAACTTATGTGTTTAGGGGTTGACTATCATTTAAAACAATTTATCAACAGGCTTAAATCTGGATAATATGAACATGTAAAAGAACTGAAAAGTACAGCAGTAGAACACAGGCAGAGCCACATGAGCAATCTCTGTACTTCTCCATATATAGATACTTATATTTAAAAGACAACAAGACAAAATATTTGAAACAGTTAAACCAATGTTTCTAGTCAAAAGTATTCTTAAAAATTCTAAAAAATTGTAAGTATTCTTACAAATATTTTATAAATATATAAAATATGTACAGGCTTTTCCTCTTTAGCAATCAGGCAGGTGCAAAGTAGAAGCACAAGGTTATACCATTTTACACACCCCAGATTGGCAAAACAATGAACATTTAATATTAGGCACTGATGAAGAGGTGATTTAGCAAAAACTCAAAAATATTACTGAGGAGCTAAGGACCATTATTTTTAGTTGAGTCATATGTCCTTTCTGGAGTCATTTTATCTTGTTTCATTGGTTGTAACTATATAAATAGAGGAGAATAGAGAAACTTAAAAGGTGTGGAGGACACTTGGAAGATAAAAAAGTGATTATTACAATTTTATCATGAACTTATTTTATTATATTATCAATCAAAAGATAGAGTGCTATGAAAACATATATTTTATTTTAATTTACTATTTAATAAATTCATTTGATTCTCATACTACATGTCAATTGCAATGCTGTTCATTAAGATATATAATTCTTTACAAATAAAATCATAAAATAAGATTTCATGTTTTATGGTTCATCACTAATTAAGCTATTTACTTTCATGCATAAGACAAGCACTGGAGTTAGGTGTCTAAGTGTTGTGTTAAAAGTAAATCATTTTGGAAATGTAAAATGATCTGTGAGATATAAATGTCCTATAAATGAAATCTTTGCCAATCCTTTGAATGAGTTTCCAATTGTTGTTGAGAAATCATACTTTGAATACTTAACAAAATTAAAGTTAAGTGGAAATAACATCCAAATGTGTACCTATAAATCAGAAATTATGTATTAACTTTTGGATTCAATCTGACATTATCCATTTCATACTTTAGCAAATAAATTAAATGAATGATGGAAATAATGCGATAGCCCTAATAAGACTCTCAAAATGTGTTGCACATAAAAACTCTAAACATGAACTTACTAACAGAAATTATAATTCTCAGCTTGAGAGTTTACATTAAAAATCACATGAAGACTTATTGTCCATGTGTACCCGTGGTTTACATCTCAGTATTAGTGAATACCTCTGATGTTTGCTTTTCCATTCTTGAGATACTTCACTAGGATAATGGTCTCCAGTTCCACCTTAATTGCTACAAAAGACATTATTTCATTCCATTTCATAGGGGAGTAATACTTTAAATTTTTGCATAAAAATAAAGCACATTTCAAAGGCATTGTAGTGTCTTGGTTAAGGCAGGCCTTTTGGAGTCAGTGACTTGAACTGGAACACTGGTTCCACCACTTACTAACGGCATGACTGGGGCTGATTACTCAGCTTCATAGCTCAATGTCTACAGTTCTGAATTATGCATAGTAACAGTATTTTATTAAATGTAACGTACGTATAACAGTACCTAGTACACAATAAGTGCCATGAAGATGTGTTCTGTTATTATTGAGCAGTAAATTACTTTGACCCAACTATTTTCCTCCCCTTTTTCTTCTTATAGCATTTCAGAACAGAAACCAAAGTTACCAGAAAATTAATTGACTTTTTCAAGGAACCCCAGTTAGTTGAGAACAGAGTAATAGTAAGAACTAGAAAGTTCATAAATGTGAGTAATATATGCTAATGAAATAAACCCTCCCAAAGAAGAGCAAAGGCACTAAGTTCATGTATATGGCAATAATCATACATTTTTCATTGTGTGTGTGCACACTCTTGGAACTACACTTATCTTTGTCTCTCTCTTACCCTTTATCTACTGTTTTAATCCCATAACAATACCTCAAGCTAGAAATTATCAACTCAACATGAGGACCAGAAAAAAAAAGATTGAAAAAGTTAACTTACTTACCCAAGGTTACCCAACTAATAAATGGATGAACAGGGATTCAACGCCAGGACTATTTTTCATTAAAATCTCATTTTTCTCCACTATAAAACCTGTAAAGTTACTTTTGCAAAATGTAGGTTTAAGGAGAATGTAAAATAACTTCACAGAGCATCTCTGATATTTTAAAACCTATTGTGACCTCCTCACCCAAATTTAATTTATTTCTTAAGATAATTTGATATTTTGCTCTGCTCCACTTTGTATATTGCTAATTCAAGAACTAGTGTCTACAATATGCAAGACTGTATGCTCAACTCCATAGATTCCTGTCAATTAATGCTTTCCAGGAACATTAGATTGTCTGACAGGGCTATTGCCTGTGCAATGTACTGCAAAATCATTGAATAAAGTCTTTTAAAATATAGACTATAATTTAAGTATTTGCTAGCTGGATGGGATGGTGAAACAGGTTTGTTTAATAGGTCAGATTGTTTCTCATCCGTGCTGGTTTATAAACTTTGCTTGTATATACCTGTTTTAACCATCCACGTGTGCTTAATGACTCTTGCTCTTAAGTCCACTTGAAGGTTAACCTAATGTCGGTGTTAGGTCAATAGATTCTATAGCAGAAATATATGCAGATGGGCTATTAAATGATATCAAAACTACTCAAGCAAGTGATAGTGGTCATTTATTTTTACCATAATTCCCTAAGACTATGGGGAAGATCTTGAAAGACTATATAAAAATGTTAATGGAGAAGATTGAAATCTAGAAGCTAATGCATTTGCACATCGTTTTTTTCCCTCTGAGATAGGAATATAGCTAATTATATTAAAGGTGCATAAAATATTGAAAATAAAGCTTTTCTCCTGATACTATAAAACTTTTATAAAAGTTGAATTTTCTCCTGGTCTATTTGTCTTTAATTTGACTATAAATTTATTGAGGAGTATATATTCACATGTGTGTATGTTAAATCACTTACCTAGGCATCACAAGTTAGTACATTAAGAAAGAAGTTACAAGCTTTGTCTATAAGAATCTAACAATCCAGTGAATTAGCAAATGAGCATGAAGCATCAGAAGGCATCATTTATAGGCAAGATGGCTAATGAGAGGCAACTTTCCCCAGAAGGCCCTTGTCCAGGAGAAAATTGGACTGAAGAGACTCTGGAGAAACAGAATAGAAATTGGGGAGTTGAACACAGGAGAAAAAATCAAGGTGTGCATCACCCCCACTGAAACAAGCCATGAGGGTCGGACAGAATAAGAACGATAACAGAGATCAGATACAGAGGTTGCACCCTGAAGGCGCCTGGGGCTGAAGGGATGGGAAACCCCTCCCCAAACTGGGAGGGCCCACGGGTTTCCCACCAGCAAGTGGGGAACAGAGGACCTCTCACTTCACCCCCTGGAGGACAGCCACAAGGTTCCAGTTCTCCTGGACCTGAATTTCTACCTTTGGTCCCACACTGCCTGGGAGAAAAGTAGACACATTTTCTCTCCGCAATCCTGAGCCCACAGCCCACCCTCCCCATTCTCTGGTTGCCTGACTGACTGCCCCCTAAAGAGGGTGGTGTGTTTGAGAAGATCTCTAAGAAACCTCTGCATTTACATGGGCTGCTGAGCCAGCCCGGCCCATCCCCCGCTGGGAGGGGAAAGTGGTGCCACAGCACTACCTTTGGCACGTGTGGGCTCTCTTGACTCTCCCTCCTGCTGGACGGACCTTCCTCCTGCCCTGTGGAGACCTGCTGCCTGGTGTCTGTGCCCAGTGGCCCCCTATAACCTCAGCTTCCCTCTTTGCAACTTAGAGAGATATAGGCCAAACCTCAGGCAACCTGCACTGGAAAGGTCCCATAACAAGATCCCTTCCTCAGCTGTAGGTGGCCCCTGAATTTTATGCAGTCTGCAGCCAGGACTCCTGGGGGTGGGATGGGACCACTGTGGCTTCTCTGAACTTGTTTGTGGAAGGGGTGCTCAGGCCACCTGTGCAGGATTGGTTGGAACTCTTGGTCAGAACTGTGGGTGGATTCTCCTCCTCCAGCCACCACTTGGGGATGGGAGGATGCAGGTTGTGTCTAATTTGAATTTGTGTACACAGAGGGTGTTGGCGATATGAAGGGTGGAACAGCAGGTCTATCCTCACATTCCCTGGTGGCAGCTGGAGGATTGCAGCTGTTAGAATCATTTACAGTAGGAATCCAGGAAAATACTGTGGCTCCTACAAACTGGGCAGAGGGCAGGCTGACACCAGGACAGAATCAGTTGGAGCTATCTAAGCAAGGCATGCCCTCAGGGACTCTCACAATGCAGACAGGAAAGGGAGAGTTCTGAGTTTGTAGGAGAAGGGCCACAAGTACAAACTCTGTTTCATTGGCAGAAGTATAGTAAGCTTCATTTCCTGAGGTGTCCAGAACTGGTCTCACAATCCCGGTTTTAGTTGCCAAATAGGTCAGTGGAGTGCTCCCTGAGTTTTCACTCAATAACTATTCAGAAGTAACTTAACATTTTAGCTAAAAAAGTATAATTGATATTAGAAAAAAGCTGAAAATACTCAAGGGGCAGAGCCAGCAAAACAGTTCTGACAACATAAACAATCAGAGCAGATCAACTCCCCCAGGAGATTATAAGGAAGATACAGCAGGAAATACCAAAAAATGGAGAAATTGCTGAAATGTCAGAAATAGGACTCAGAATATGGGTAGCAAATATGATGATTGGAATTAAGGAGAAGATGGAATTATAAATAAAAACATAGTTAAAAAGTTGTCTCAAGAAATTAGTGAATTTAAAGACAAAGTGATGAAGGATCTGGACATAATTAGGAAAAATATAGCATAGCTTCAGGGATTAAAAGAGGCATTCAAGGAGCTTCAAAGCAAAGTAGACAACCTCAGCAAAGGAGTAGAACATGGAGAAGGAAGAATTTCAGAAATTGAAGACAAGACTTTTGAACTAACCCAATCATTCAAAGAGGCAGGAAAAAAAAAAAAAAAAAAAGAGAGAAGAGAAACAGAATATTCCATGAGAGAGTTATGGGGTTGTTCCAAAAGATTGAACATTCTAATTAGAGGGATTCCTAAAGGAGACGACACTGGTCCTAAAAGCACTGAAGCTTTACTTTAAGACATCATGGTGGAGAATTTCCCAAGCATTATGAGAGACACAGAAATTCAGATAGTAGATAGTTTCAGAAAGCCAAAACTCAATGCAAACAAAGCATCTCCTAGACATGTTGTAATTAACTTTGCCAAAGTCAATATGAAAGAAAATCCTGCAATCATCTAGGTTAAGAAAAGTCTTACCTACAAAGGAAAAAATATTAGGATGACAGCAAACTACTCAACTGAACTTTTCAAGGCAGAAGAGGATATTCCTCAGCCTTTAACATTCTTAAACAAAACAGTTTTTGGCCCAGGATACTGTATCCTGCTAAACTGAGTTCTACTTGTGATGGAGAAATCAAATATTTTGCTGACTGCAGATGTAGAGGAAATTTGCCATATCTAGACCAGCTCTATAGGAAGTACTTAGACCCATTCTTCATACTAATGGGCCATCACCGAGGTAAACACAATTAAAGAACAAAGTTTAGCTTCCACAATGGTACAACAGATAAGCATTGCTAACAACTGCATCTCTACAAAACAAAGCCTTGCATCTTCACAAAACAAGTTGACCAAAATTCCACCATACCTAGGGATTCCCTCAATAAGTATGAATGGCATGCATTCCCCACTAAAGAGGCACAGACCGAATGAATGGATACAAAAACTCAGGCCCAATATCTGCTGTCTCCAAGAAGCATACCTAACCTCAAAAGATAAAACAAGACTCAGGGTGAAGATATGGAAAACAATAAACCAGTCAAATGGAGATCAGAAAAAAGCAGGGGTTGCACTCTTATTTGCAGATGCAATTGGATTTAAAGCAACAAAAATAAGAAAAGACAAGTATGAATACTACATATTGGTCAAGGGAAACATACAAGATGAAGACATTTTAATCATTAACATTTATGGACCCAACCTAAATGCTCCTCAATACATAAAATGAACCTTAAATAATCTGAACAATATAATATCTTCCAACTCCATAATAGACGGAGATTCTAACATCCTCTGACAGTACTGGGCAGATCCTCCAAGCAGAATCTAAACAAAGAAGTAATAGACTTAAACACAGCCCTAGAGCAATGGACTTAACAGAAGTATACAGAACATTTCATCCTCATAAAACTGAGTACACATTCTTCTTATTAGTGCATGGATCATCTTCCAAAGCTGATCGTATTTTAGGGTGAAAAACTAACCTCAAATAATTCAAAAGAATAGAAATTTTTCTTTGTATCTTCTTGGATCATCAGGGAATAAAAGTCTACCTCAACACCAACAGAAATCTTCATACCCCAATAAAATCATGGAAACTAAATAATATTATGCTGAACTATAGCTGGGTTAAAGATGAGATTAAGAAAGAAATCATTGGATTTCTTGAACATTTTGAGAATGAAGCCAAAAACAATCAAAACCTCTGGGATACTTCAAAGGAAGTCAAGAATGAAAAAAAAGTACCCAATGTACTCAATACTAATATGAAACCAAGATATAAACAACAACATGCCCATGTGAAAGAAAAAAATCACTAGAGAGGAAGTAAGGAGAGAAGGGAAAAGGGACGGGGAAGGAGGGAAGGTAACTGGCAGGTTCTCACCTAATGCGCACAATGTGAGTGTGTTCAGCGTGCCCCCTGGGTGAAGGGTTCAACTACAACTTGAACATTACCTTAAAATGAAACAATGTTACCTAAACATTTGTATCCTCATATTAATCTAAAACAAACAAACAGAAAGTATAATTTTATACAGGTACTTTATTAATATACTCAAAAAACATGTTTCACTGAGTTTTATGTTTGGTCGCTATGCCATACAAAAAGATACAGGAGATATGGATAGAACAAAACTTCATGCATGATATGACAAAATGTATACAAATAAAAGAGTTAGTATTCTAAAAGTGCTATGCATCTGTTATTATAGGAAAAGATGAGAACTTTCTGGAAATCAAATCCTTGATGGGATAGATGAATGAATGGAAGTTCAAGGAAGCCCTTCTCATTATCTGTGTAAGTTCCATGCTAATTAACCTGGGATCCAGTTAGAGTTAGACTACGCTACCTTTCCACTTCAGCTTCTGTCCATCAACCATCTCACACTTCATATGGTGTGCAGAAAAAGAATTCACCTGAGGTTCAATACCCTACCCCCAACCTTATACCTATACCCTGCACATGCACTCTTTCCACCACCTTCTTACTTTTCCTCCTACAATCCTCTTTTCCTCGATAGATCTATTTCCACGTGTTATCTCAAAATGGATTCTCCATTTTGGATCAGCTTATTTTACATTCCCTTGACCTATTTAGCTCTCCACTCAAGCTCTAGGTTGGCAGATATCTTGTCTCTTATAAAATGTAATGCACACCTATGATTCTACCATGTACACTGCATGGACTCTGTTATCCGTAGTACATGGTAAGCTTTTTAGATATGAACATTACATCTCATATTTTTTAATTCTAGCACCTAGTATAATTTGAAGTTATACAATACATGGTTAATATAATAGTTAATAGTTATTTTCTAATAGTTAATATAAAAAATAAAAGTTTCAAAACTGTGTTCACTTTTTGAAGGTAACACTTATTTGAAAACTTCAAGGATGAGTAGAAATTAAACAGAAAAACAAAGACAGTAAGGACATTTTCCAGAAAGAAGAAACATAATGTAAAAATGAAGCTTTGTGAGAAGACATGGTCTCAGGTCATCCTATAATATGGTTCAAAAATGAGTCTTACTTTTGGGAACTTTCCTAGTTTATTATTTTATCTTCATAGGAGACAACAAAAAAAAATTACAATTATACATGATAATTGTTACTCAAATCAACACAAAAACCATGCAGTGTTAATATTTAATTATTCAATTATAGAATAAGTATAAGTGGAAAAATTACATATAATCTAATGACAATGTTTGTACATTTTACTGGAGAGAAGAGTTCCAGAAGTCTTCCAACCCATTTATTTTTCTTATACCTGTTTGTTGGGAAGAATATTCATTTAGGATTTTTTTAAATTTTCTAAAATTTGTTGATTAGAGTTTATTTTTCATAAAGAAATAATTAACCACACAAATCTAATTTTAGTTATAAAGGAATACCTTTGTGATTGAGTGTGACCATTTCCTCTCAATCATTGTGAATTCAGTCACATACTACATGCCTAAGGAAATAGTCATAGGAAAAGTCTTTTCATAGTTAAATTTCTTCTGAATTTTCCTGCTTATAATACACACATCATAAAAAATTAGTCTGAAGTCCAATATTCATAGCCATTTGTAAGTTTGAACATTATTTTTGTTTATTCAACTATGGCAGGATTATTTAAAAATTATCATATGCAAGATATGAATAATTACTGAATTATTATATTATTCAAGAATTTTCATAAACTATATCATTAACTAAAATATTAATATCAATCATTTACTCTGTGTCAAACTATTTCAGTCTTCACATTAGGTTTGGCATTTTTGTTTCTTCTTCATACCATTCCAAAACATATTACAAATAAATTTACCTGGGCAAATTCTTTTAATCAAAAATCTCTTCTTTGTGAAAATATCCAGAGGATCAATATTTGTAGTTAAATATGAATTTGAATAATATGCCACCATGAAACAAAAACAGCTATTACATTTGGTCTGCCAGTTATGATCTATTCTCATTATTTTTTGTTATAAAATACTTGTTCACACTTCTTATAAAAAGTGAATTCAAGAGATATTAATGACTCCTTTGAAGATTATTAACTTACGTGGGGATTTTGATAAATCAGTTTAACAATGAAAATAATTATAATAATAGCACAAATAATTAAACAATGATCATAATACGGACATAGACTATGAGGCGAGCTAACAAGTCTGGAGATATCATTAAACCAGGTCTTCCTCCGTATTATGCTCCCGTGCAGCCATTCTCCTCCATAGTAGGGAGAGTTTCAGGAAGCCATGATTTTACTTGAAAATGGTTAAACCTTTAGTTGATCTCTTCATGCTCAGATTCTTTATTCTCCTCTTCTTTCCTATACACAGAAAATTGGGCTCCATTGTGATTTTTAAAGCATTTTTGTAAGACTGCTTATTTTCTTGTATTTTAAACATACCCAGAGACTCCAACCTCGATAACTGTAAATTTAAACGTAGGTGTAGTTATTTAGCAATAAACGAGAAAATAAATAAAATATGTAGGATGGAATCAAACAGATACACAGCAGAGCACACCACCTTAGACTGTGGACGAGGAAACATAGTGATTTTTGTCATCTCCAGTTTACTTTGCTTCATTCTGACCAAAACTTTCTCGACACAAATAATGATGTGTAGAATGGAGATGTGATTTGCGGAATAGTTGAGTTTTTTTTTTTTTAAATTTTTCCCTGAAGCAGGATATAAGCACAGATGCCATTCAGTTGGAACACTGACTACAAGCTGAACACAAAGGGTCCTGACCTCATTGAAACAGTTATTTATGGTGAGGCAGTGTCTGCAAATAACATCCATTAGGACTAAATATCTAGTGTGTGAGGTGGGGAAAAGGCACCTTCACACAAAAATGTAATATCCAGATGAAGCGCCTGCTCCTAAAATTATTGAGTTCAGTAAAGAAAAATTTCATTTATACTCAAGCAAGAGAATTTCTCAATGCATTCTACAATCTCCAAAAATCAGCCATGGATAGAAAAGATATAATTTTAGAAGTATAAGGGATGCTAATATTTGAATGAATTTATTTCAGATTTTTCGAGAGAAGAGCTTTCTCTCCCAAATACTTTCATATTATAAGACATTACTTGGTAATGTGTATATTTTTAATTCCAAGTAATACTGATATAAAAATGCTAGAACTTAAAGAATTAAAAAAATATATTGAGATTTTAATAAATTTGCCAATATGATTGTAGAAAAAGCTAAGATCAGGCTGAAGACCGTAGTCTCCTTACAGAACGCCATGGGTTTTGAGAATTTGGTAGTGTTTCCAAGCTGTTTTGACTCTACAAGCAAGGAAGTCAATTGAGGAGAGAAGAGTCCAGGACGACTGAGTTCTGGATGGTATTTGGTGGCATGTTTCATGTATTTCTAATTACACATTTTAAACACATACATGTCAAAATTTTAAATTTCATTTTATTGACATGGAAAGCAAAGCTACTGTAAGTAAAATGTCATGTCATGCTCAAGGATATTTCACACATGCAAATAAGGATTCAAGGTAATAATACCCATATCATTGTTCTGTACTTATCTAATTACCCCCCAATCCCATAAATAAAGACCAACAGGGCAGAAAATTTAGTGGTAGTGTTCACCACTGGATTATTATACAGTATGAAAGAATAAGCAATCAGTAGATTGTTTTGCTGAATTAATATGTGAACATAACTTTATACACTATTCCTGTTACAACTGTTTGTGTGTGCACAAGCTATTGCTAAGATAATTTTATATTATTCCTAAGGAGAGGGAGAGGACTATGTTTTGAATATCTCTGTATCCTTTGTGGGTTCATATATTGATTTTTCACAGAACAGATTCTTAATATTTTTTCTATTTTTTCCTTATCAGGAAGATTTGCAGAGTGAATTTAGGTAGAGATCTTATTAAATTAGAAAATTAATCTAATAAATAGCCATACATTTTCTTACATATATTCACCTTGTCAATTAATAATATTTCCTAAGGAATTTAAAAATACATATCATCCAACCTCATATATTTTAAACATAATGAAACCACTGATTTTCTAAAATCCAGAGGCTAAAGTAGTGATTTAGACCATTTTAGCTGCTATAATGGAATATCACATACTGGGTAATCTTTAATGAACATCAATATATTCGATTCACAGTCCTAGAGGCTGAGAAGTTCAAGAATACGGGGCTAACGTATGGTGAAGTCTTCCTGCTACATCATCAGTTCATGGCCAGAGCTAAAGGACTAGAGCAAGATGGAACAAGAGAGGACTGACAAGCTTTGATAACAACCCAGTCCCTCAGCAATGACATTCATCCACTCCTGAGCTTTCACGAGCCAAGCACCTCTTACCAGGTCCTGCCTCCCAACACGGATGCACTGGAGAGTAAGTTTTCAACATATGAGCGTTGGAGGACACATTCAAACCATAGCAAGGAGGTTAGATAAAATTACTTTTGCAGCATATACACTGTAGTTTTATTATTTCTCATTAATGACATTTTTTTATTTCTAATAATCTGTACAAGAACAGGTTCTTCAGATCCTGTCAAAAAAAAAAAAATTAAAAAAATCCTAAACTAAATGGTACTGTTCCTGCACTGAGAGAAAGCCTCGTTCTCTGTGTTCCTGTTCTCATATTTTATGGTGACAATTGTCTCTTCTGGTTTTCTGTATGAGACCTAAACGGTCCTTGCAATGGTGATCAAGACACTGGTTCAAGCCCCTTCCTTTGCTGATCTACGTATCAACAGGAAACTGATTCATCTTTATATTTTCAGCCCAACAGTATGCGAGTATTATTTTACATTGGCAAGGATTTGTGAAATCCTCATTTATTTATTTTCTATTTCTTTTTTGGTCAAGCTTGTTTATAGCTAAAAATGAGGCAATACCTCAGGGTTTATATGTAAATTTCCAAATGTAGAATAAAATTGGCCTATGCAGCTATAAGTAACTAACAATTCAGCTAGTAAGTAACAAATGATTAGCTATAATATGCAGGAGGAGTATTATTCTTTTGATATTAGAATCTGTCCTTGTTTTCTCATCACATGAAATCCAGGTTTCTTTTGAATACTTTTGCTTGTTTTCTATGTAGTAGAAACTATGTAGCTGACCACCCACCTGTCAGTATCGCAGGCCTACCTCCTTAAGTTGCCCACCTCCATATGTTGATTAGTTTGTTAAAGTCCCTTTGATGGTCAATGTACAGAGGTTCTGCTGTATTTCTGTTCTTTCCTCATCCACTTCATATGATTCCTAAAAATTTTCATCTCTTCACCTTGATGTGGGAAATTGTAGTTGAATCACTCAGCAGTATAACAGCTTATCTACTCTGACTTTTGATCAGGAAAATGCCCTTTACTTTTATGACATTTGGAAAATACCTGTAGCCTGTGCCATTATCAAGTTTAGCTTAAACGTATAGCATTTAACATACCAAGTAAAGGAAATGTCTAAGAAAATAGTCTGTATTTCAGCAAAAATACAAAGTTTTCAGGGGTTCTAGAGAGAGAAATTATTCAACTAAGAAATACAGTATTGTCTTGCTAGAAATAAAATATCTTCACCCAAAATAAATGTAAGTTGTAAGAATGACCTAGCAACTTCCCATCATCTGTGGCTTGGCTAAACCATGGACCTACTAGAAATAAACAGAGGAAACTTCCTGTTAGGACTTTGACATTTAATTCTATTTGAGGCTTGTTAAAGGTCATTCAATTTCTTTGCTTGCATTTTGCTTTCATTATCTTGTAAGCTACTTCGGTGAATTAATTCATTTAGTACTGTGAAGATGAAAATTGATTTGTATCAGATCGTCTAATTCTGGAGATAACTTGCTAATTTCAGAAATATTTCATTCTTATTTGTAATGAGGAAGAGGGAGATGGAAAGATGTATGAGAAAGAAGATCAAAGAAATTGAATATTACACTAAATACATGATTTTTCTTGTTTAAATGGATTTGTTTATTTTAACAATAACACATGGAAGAAGGGAATGAGTGTGATAAGAACTGTTTATTAAAAATGAAAGGAAAAAACTAAAAGTTTAAACATGACTAGAAACATCATACTCAGGCTCAAATAAAAATATCAGGATAGATCTAAAGTATGTGTTGAAGCTGAGAGTAGATATAGCAAACATGAAGAGAGCAGAATTATCTCTACAAAACCTTATAGTTACGAATGCAAACAAAAGAGGAGTGTAAAACTGATAAGAGAATAGAATGAGCATGATTAGATCAATTCTATTAAAAGCTATGAAAGACAGTAAATGATTCAATAGAGTAATCTACATCCAGGTTTGTTCAGTAATCCACTGGAGGTCTTTGTCAAAATCTTTTGACAAGCTAATTAAAAGCAGGCCGTTGTGCAGCATGCGGTGTTTACCTTTGTGAAATGAATCAACTCATATTCAAGTTACTATGTTCATATTTTCTCCACTGCCCTGTCACAATGACCTTTATGGTGCACGATTATGAATAAACTGCATATTCATAAAGACAGCCTTAGAGTCACAATGAAAATATGCGCTGAAAAGATTTTTAGACAATATTTAAATCGATGAATATGTCCAGGGGTATTAGAGGAACACAAATAAAAAGCAAAGCTACTGCCCTTGAGGAGCTCTTAATATACCAAATATTTAAAAACTTACAGTGAGCGATTATTGTTGCTATATTGTTCTTTGAACATTTTTTGAGTTAATGGGATTATTTTTCTCAGTATAATTATATTCCTTTTACAATACAAAATTCCTTATAGCAATATAAATTCACAACCCAAAACACCAAAAGGGCTACTAAAATAAGGAGAGGATATAATAAAAAAAGTTTATTTTGTTTTGCGCCTGGCTTTAATACATAGTTTGGAATAACTTTACAGTTGTTACATAGGATAAGCTAATGCCTTGAGGCTAATATAGTTTACATTTTCCCTAGAACCTGAAAAATAAGCAAAACTGGAATGAGCTATTCTTTATACTCATACCATCCTTCAGGGTCATTTTTGCTTTAACAAACTCCTCCTATCTAAAGACTCAAAGTAGGTCAACTTTTCTTCTAAAAATCCATCCCAAATTCTGGCTTACAACTAGGGCAAGAAGCCTGGCCAGGCCAGGTGTTACAGCCACAGTGCTGCTTTTGAAAAATCATATTGCAGGGTTTAGCGTATTTTTGAAAAAAAAAATATTGAATGAACACAGTTTGAGTAAAATGGGCAATCATAATCTGACTAATGTTTCTTTAAACAGATATAGGCACATCAAAAACAACTTACTTAAAAACATCTTTGAATATTTTAAATATAGTTAGACTCAATGCAAATGGCATTGCCGTTTCAAGTAGAGTGAAGTTTGTGTTCTTGGCATTGATTCTTGAGTAGAGATTTAAAAAAACAAGCCAAAATAGCATTCCCAGAGCATCATTGTCCTTTTGTTGTGTTAGCTTTTACTATAATAAACTACCAGACTACAACATCGCACTATGTGCCAGTCCCAATTCTAAGCATTTGATGAAGATCAGCTCACTGAATCCCCTTAACAGCCCATCAGACAGACTCAGCTCCTGTTTTCACTCTGCAGACCAGAAATGGAAGCATTGGTAGCCGAAATAACATGTTCAAATAAAATTTAATCAGGAGTAGAATTGAGATTCCAAATCAGGCAGTTTGTTATTTATTCTTAACTCTTAAGTAAATGAATTGAATTTTTGGATACCAGCTTCATATTGGGATAACTTTTGTTTTGAATTATTTTTTACTTTAATCAAAGAAATACGTGTAAATAGAACAAGTTTCATACTATTACCCAATGCCTTCTGTTCATTACCAAAGCTCCCTATTCTAACTGACTCAAAGCAAACATATTTAATTTTCTTTTTTCCTATTATTTATCTGTATAAGTTTAAATGTAGAGAAAAGCCTATTCATACTGTAAATTTTTTTTTATTTTTCAGAGCATGATATTTTTCCACCTGCTACAAAAGATGAGCCTGTGCTTTTACGCCTCAGACATACAAGCAGACGTCACACCTGCCACCTTGCCAGTGGCATTTCATCATTTTTTTGTTAAGTCAGTATTCTGAATGACATCATAGTATGTAAATCTTCTGCCTCGTTAAGGCACAGAGATTACAAATTCATTCCTGTACATCTTTTAATTTTCCCCGAAGTTGTTAATTGCCTCATTTCATTCTTTCAGATTTCTGGGTACATACCATTAATTCATTCCCAAGAATCCTGACAAACTATAAATTTCCTTGAAATATATTACATGATAAAACCCACAGTTAACCTGTCAAGTTCCCATCTCTGGAGACCTCTTCTTGAAGCCCTCTGCATTCCCGCATCTATCTGAACTAGGAGGTTTCAGAAAGTCCTTTCACTATGATTCTGGGCAGTGGCACCTGCCCATTTGGGGTTTGGTCATTGTTTCTTAAAAAGATTTTCCATGATTTTCCACTTTTCAACAACACCTTGCTATCTAGCTTCCAAAGCATCTCATGTCACCCAGATGCTCATTTTTATTCTAAAAAAACAAAAAAAGTAAGCCATTAATGATAGTCTTGATTCTATCTCACACAAATTTATTGTCATTCCCATACACATGGATTTTAGCTTTATGTGTTCTACCGAGGTTTAAATACACTGTAGAATCTCCATGCTTGACCACCTCCTCACGTTGACCTAATGTTCACAGACCAGACAAGCAGCGGGTGGGCATATCAGTAGGGGAGGCCCAGTTCCCTCCATTAACCACCTCCACAGGTTGACCCGTTGGTTACAGTCCCTTGCATGGTCAACTTGCAGAGGCGCTACTGTGTTTAACTTTTTTTTTTTTTTTTTTACCTTTAATGAAGAAAAAAATTTTTTTTTCTTTTTTTTTTATTGAATCATAGCTGTGTACATTAGTTCAACCATGGGGTACAGTGTGGGGGCTTCACATGCAATCTGAGATATTTTTATCAACCTGATTGACATACCATTCATGATATTTTCTCGTTTACTATATGA
>CAUYON010203969.1:0-30699 GCA_963573935.1 Arctocebus calabarensis | reverse complement strand
CTTTTCTTTGTTTTTTTTTGAGACAGAGCCTCAAGCTGTCACCCTGGATAGAGTGCTGTGGCATCACAGCTCACAGTAACCTCCAATTCCTGGGCTCAAGCGAGTCTCTTGCCTCCGCCTCCCAAGTAGCTGGGACTACAGGCGCCCTCCACAACGCCCAGCCATTTTTTGGTTGCAGCCACCATTGTTGTTTGGCGGGCCCTGGGGCTGGATTTGAACCCGCCGGCTCAGGTGTATGTGGCTGGCGCCTTAGCCAGTTGAGCCACAGGCGCCGAACCTGGAAGAGACTTTTCATGGGGGAGATTATCTACCAAATAGGAAACCCTGTCAACCTTGCATAGGTAAGGTAACTTATGTTTCAAAAGATTGTTGTTAGAATTTGTTCATATTTTCTGATTCCTCAACACTGAGAATCACAAAAAGTTGCATTCATTAGCATTTTGTACTTAATGAATGATGAGCCCAGGTAGCCATTCACTTAGGCGGTCTTAGTTATTTACTGAGCTCCTACCAGGGATTGGGGATTGGGCTGAGCCCTGGGGGTGTTCCAGAGAAGCCTTAGCCCCAGGTTCTGCCCTTGGGAGGCTTACAGTCTTGGGTACATGACCAGTGCCTGGTGGGGTGGGGAGTGGGTGCATGGAGAGAGGCACCAGTGTCTGCCTGGCAGAACCAAGAAGGCTCTGGGGGCATTTTAAGGGAGACTCAGCATGAGAGGACAGCAGATGCTCCGCCCCTAGCGCACAGGGCCAACAGGAGATGGCTCAGTTTATTTTTTACTGTTCAGAATAGGCATGGTGTCGTCCAACACTCTGTGCTGACTTAAAAAAGAAAGACATGCCTTCTGTTCATTTCTTTTAGTTTTCAGTATAATCATTCAAGAAGCCATTTTCTCTACACCGTAGTCACAAAGAGGTGGTTGTTGTCTTCTGTTTTACAGGGGGGAGGTCACAGGGCAGCTGGTGAGGTCTCCTGGTCTGCCTGTCATGCGCTGCCTGCAGCCTCTGCCTCTGTTTACAGGAGCAGCTACTGTACACTGCACGGTGGGTGCGGACAGCGGGGTGGAGACCAGAGCCTTGCTTCCTGTGGGACTCAGGTTCCTGTCATTACATAGGGGAAGGTAAGGGGAGCCTCCTGGGCCATGCTACCCCTTTTAATACCTCATAACCAGACCGAGTAGACCGATTTGTGAAATAAGAGGGTTGAGCAAGGTGACCTGCTGGGGGCTTTCCTGACTTAGCCCCCTACAACCTTGACACTGAACACATTGTTTATATTTCCAAGGGAATGGGGTTCAGTGATATTCCAGTGGCCATGGCCTCCCTCTCTCTTCCTGTTGTAGCAAATGTGATCTTCCTCTGAGCCTCCACAAGAGATAGGATGGCTCCATGGGAAGAATATAAGAAGGGAGCTGGGGACAGACACGGGTCTAGGCTGTGACCCTTCTCTTTTGGGCCTCTGTCTCTTCATCTGAGTCAGCTAGAGGCACATACACAAGGCCCTTTTCAGCCCTGCCTTGTTCCACAAATGAACAGGGCTGGGAACTGCTCCCGGGAATGAACAGGACTCTGTGTGTTTGTGAGTTCTCTGCCTTATACTCAGTAAGTGCTCCGTGAGGGAGAGCTATAGGCTGGCTGGAGCGGCAGCGGGGAGGAGAATCATTCAGGGAGGGGCTAAAATTAATTAATTAATTAATTTGGACACAGAGCCTCAAGTTGTCACCCTGGATAGAGTGCTGTGGCATCACAGCTCACAGCAACCTCCAATTCCTGGGCTCAAGCGAGTCTCTTGCCTCCACCTCCCAAGTAGCTGGGACTACAGGTGCCCACAAGGCCCGGCCATTTTTGGTTGCAGCCGTCATTGTTGTTTGGCGGGCCTGGGCTGGATTCCAACCCGACAGCTCAGGTGTACGTGGCTGACACTTTAGCCCGTTGAGCCACAGGTGCCGAGCCTAAAATTTAATTTTTAACGTTATCTCCAAGGAGTTTATAAGTAAAAATCACAGGCTGGAATGAAGCCAGGTATCACACAACTCTGAATTTGCCTCTGTTTCTAGACCATGTCGTATTACAGTATGAATTAATATTTTTTAAAAGCCTGTACATTCGCTTGGGTCCTGTAACAAAATCTTGTTAAATGTTTTTTGCAGGGGTTCAAAGCATTCATTCATTCATTTGTTAAATGTAAACTAGAGAAGCATTTTGCTTGGAGTTTTGTCATGTTGAAGACCTCAGTGGGTGGGCCTCTGATGGTCACTCTCCTGACCAGCATGTCTGCTGCAAGGGGGCTCTGGGAGTTGACACAATAGCTATGGTCCCAGATGGGACCTGGGCTAACTTCTCAGAGGCGACTCTTCCAGCTTAGGGGGAGGCAGGGAGAAGGGAGCAAAGGTGCCTTGCGATCTGTGGTGCAGTCTATATTTGGAGCTCTTCCAAGCCCTGCCTTTACTTCTGGGAGTCCTTTGCCACCTTCAGGAGCAGCCACGAGGTAGAACTCAGGGCTTACCTCCGTTGCATTTCTGTTTACTCTGGAAGCCTTTTGGAGGACAGGGTAAGGCAGAGGAGGCTAGGAGGTACATAGACAAGGCCCTTTTCAGCCCTGCCTTGTTCCATGATGGGTGCAAAAGACTTGCAAGAAAAGTACTTGGGACAGCCCCTAGTCATTGATGAGGATTGTAGAATCTCTCCCTTGAAGGACATCTCTCCTTGACACTCATATCAGCCCCCTCTGCCCTTAGCAGTTTCCTGCTTCACAGGCCAGGCTTGGAGGAATGCCCAGTTCTCAGAGGCAGTTGGAGGCAGAGTCCAACTCCCAAGTCCACACTGTGGACTGTACCTTGCATTGGGGGGACGTTGGGGTTTCTTCAATGGGTTGCTGCAGTACATGATTCCATGAGGCATCTGTCTTTGTGAATGGTGCTCCCTGAAACCATGGAATGGGCAGTCAGTTATTGTCCCACCTAGCGAAGAGCTCCTTTTAAAAAAAATATGGAGTTGCCATTCATATTTCCTGCCAGGATCCAGACTGATGCTTGGAGCACATGGTTCTGCACCGTTACCAGGTCCTGAGGAGCCTTCCATATCAGAACTATTGGATTCACCTCATCTTTTGGTGGGTGGATAATTTTCCATTGGCTAAATTTACCACAGTTTATTTAAGGAGCATTTGAATGTGACCAGTCTTCTGTTCTTACAATTTTATAATGAATATCCTTATTCATATGTCATGAATAATATATGTGCATAAACATGTACGCATATATAATTACAGGATAAATTCCCAGAAGTAGAATTTCTGGGCAGAGGTACATTTAAACTTTTGCTAAGTATTGCCAATGTCCCCTCCGTAGAGATCGTACCAATTGCCACCAATGATGAGTGGAAATACTCTTTCCTATACCTTCTCTAATCCAGCGTACATGTTTACTATTTAAAACAACTAGGCTAAAAGCAAAACCCTATGAACTAGAGGGGTCTGCCATCCTCATAGGGGATGCCATAATCTGTTCTGTGTGATGATAAATTGGCCCTGGGCTCTCCTCCACCTCCAGAGCGTGTGGGGTAGACAGGCACACTGCAAAGGCGTTAAGAGAAAGCTCTTAAGATCAGGAAACTGATCTCCCATTTGGCAACATTTGTTTCAACAATTGATTTTGAAATGATGCTTTCCATGATGTGTTCCGGAAGGCAGAGGAGAAACTAATGAAACTAGGGGAATTCTGAGTTTCCAAGATAGTGGTCAGAGCACCTTGGGGTTAGGAAAGGAAGAGAGATGGGAGCTCCAAGTTCATTCATCGTGTTCTCCATGAGTGAACAATTGGGTCCTGTAACAAAATTACAGCAAGCAGGGTGCCCTAATGTCCCCACTCATGGCTGCTGTATCCACTGAATGTAATATTCACTGTGTTCCCTGGGGAACATATTGATTAGAACTGGACAGTATTTTGTTAATCTCAAATTTCACTTTTCAAGAGTGATTTATTCAACTGGATTTTAACACATTTAGTAGTCTATTAATGTTATCCTTTAGAACAGTTTTACATTTACAGACAAATTGAGCAACTAGCACAGAGAGTTTCAGTATCCCCACAAATGTAGTTTCCTCTATTATTGACATCTTACTGTAACAGGGAACATTTGTTATAATTAATGAATCAATAATGATATGTTATCACTAACTAAGCTCCATATTTAATCCCATTTCCTTAGGTATTTTTGAAAGCTTTATGTATTTATTTATTTATTTTATTTCATTTTTGTTGGGGATTCATTGAGGGTACAAGAAACCAGGTTACACTGATTGCATTTGTTGGGTAAAGTCCCTCTTACAATCGTGTTTTGCCCCCAAAAGGTGTGGCACACACCAAGACCCCACCCCCCTTGCTCCTTCCCTCTCTCTGCTCTTCCTTTCCCCACCCCTCTCTCATTCTTTCTCTCTCTGCTCTCCCCTTCCCTCATCCCACCATGTCATTAATTGTCCTCATATCAAAATTGAGTACATGGGATTCATGCTTCTCCATTCTTGTGATGCTTTACTAAGAATAATGTGTTCCACTTCCATCCAGGTTAATACGAAGGCTGTAAAGTAAAGTTATTTCAGGTTCCATTTCTTTCTTTCTTTTTTTTTTTTTGTGCAAACATCAGATTTATTATTCTTCTGTCAAGGCGACTCTAAACATAGGATATGCAGTTGGAATGTGGTTGACACAGAATGTGTATGCTTTCTTCCTTTTTCAGTCTCCCGTTTGTGAAAAATGGACTTGTATGTGAGAAACACGTGGAGTTTCTCGCCTCTTAACTTGCTAATGTCTGCTACATTGACATTCTTTTTTTTAAATTCAGCACATTATGTCTTTTTTGTTTTTTTAATTATTTTTTATTAAATCAAAACTTTGTACATTGATACTCGTTTCTTAATAGTTTTGAAATGTACCATTGCATCATACACATTAGGTGAGGTTTCTTAATAGTTTTGAAATGTACCATTGCATCATACACATTAGGTGAGGTCCCCCCAAATACCCTCTCTCCTCCATGTCTACCCTCCCCTGTCCCTCTGTCCTTTTCCTTTCTACTTTCTGGACTATAGTTATGTTTTGCCATTTATATGAGTGTGTAGGTGGTTATATATTGATTTCATAGTAGTTTTGTGTACATTGGATACTTTTTTTTCCATTCTTGACATACTTTATAAGAAGAATATGTTCCAGTTCCATCCAGGTAAACATAAAAGATGTGAAGTCTCCATCTTTTTCATGGCTGCATAGTATTCTATGGTGTACATATACCACAATGTGTTAATCAGTTCATGGGTTGATGGGCACTTGGGCTGTTTCCATGTCTGGCTCTTGTGAATTGGGCTGCAATAAATATTCTGGTGCAAATGTCTTTGTTGTAAAATGATTTTTGATCATCTGGGTATATACCTAGTAGAGGAATTGCAGGATCCAATGGTATGTCTACTTTTAGTTCCTTGAGTGTTCTCCAAACTTCTTTCCAAAAAGGTCGTATTATTTTGCATTCCCATCAGCAGTGTAGAAGTGTTCCCTTCTCTCTGTATCCACACGAACATCTGTAGTTTTGGGATTTTTGTGATGTGGGCTAATCTCACTGGAGTTAGATGATATCTCAAAGTGGTTTTGATTTGCATTTCTTGATGATTAAAGATGATGAGCATTTTTTCATGTGTTTGTAGGCCATGTGCCTGTCTTCATCAGAGAAGTTTCTGTTCAAGTCTCTTGCCCACATACAAATGGGGTTATTTATTCTTTTCTTATTGATTAGTTTGAGTTTGCTGTAGATTCTAGTTATCAGACCTTTGTTGGAAGCATAACCTGCAAAATCTTCTCCCATTCTGAAGGTTGTCTGTTTGCTTTACTTACTGTGCTCTTGGCCATGCAAAAACTTTTTAGTTTGATCAGGACCCAGTAATGGATTTTTGGTGTTGCATCATTTGCCCCCGGCAGGGGTGGGGGGGTCCTTCTCATAAAGTATTCTCCCAGGCTGATTTCTTCAAGTGTTTTCCCTGCACTCTCTTCTAGTATTTATCACTTCATGTCTTAAGTTTAAGTCTCTTATCCAGTGAGAATCAATTTTTGTTAATGGTGAAAAGTGGGAGTCCAGTTTCAGTCTTCTACAGGTCGCTAGCCAGTTCACCCAGCACCATTTGTTAAATAGGGAGTCTTTCCCCCACTGAATATTTTTGATAGGCTTGTTGAAGATCAAATGATGATAAGTAGCTGGGTTCATCTCTTGATGCTCTATTCTGTTCCATAAATCTACCCCTCTATTTTAGTGCCAGTGCCATGCTGTTTTGATCACTATAGATTTATAGTATAGCCTAAAGTCTGATAATGTGATACCTCCTGATTTGTTCTTATTTCTGAGTAATGTATTTGCTATTTGAGTTTTTTCCTGAAAAATTTGAGCAGATAGCACAGAGAGTTTCAGTATCTCCACCAATGTAGTTTCCTCTATTACTAACATCTTACTGTAACAGGGCACATTTGTTATAAATAATGAATCAACACTGATACATCATTACTAACTAAGCTCCATATTTAATCCCATTTCCTTAGATATTTCTGAAAACTTTTTTTTTGGAGACAGAGCCTCAAGCTGTCACCCTGGGTAGAGTGCTATGGCATCATAGCTCACAGCAACCTCCAACTCCTGGGAGGAGGAGTCTCCCGCCTCTGCCTCCCAAGTAGCTGGGACTACAGGCGCCCACCACAATGCCTGGCCATTTTTTTGGTTGCAGCATCGTTGTTGTTTGACGGGCCCAGGCTGGATTTGAACCCACCAGCTCTGGTGAACGTGGCTGGCGCCCTAGCCCGTTGAGACACAGGTGCCGAACCGAAAACTTTTTTTTTAAGTAAATTTATTTCAGGTTCCATCTCCTTAGGTTTTATTTATTTATTTATTTTTTGAGACAGAGTCTCAAGTTTTCACCCTTGGTAGAGTGCTGTGACAACACAGCTCACAGCAACCTCAAACTCTTGAGCCTAAGTGATTCTTTTGCCCCAGCATCCCACGTAGCTGGGGATATGCCTGCCACAATGCCCAGCTATTTTTTGATTGCAGTTGTCATTGTTGTTTAGCAGGCCCGGGCTGACCTTGAAACCGCCAGCCTCACTGTATGTGGCTGGTGCCCTACCCACTGAGCTACATGAACCAAGCCCCATTTCCTTAGTTTTTAATGGCCTTTTTCTGTTCCCAGGTCATACCAGGATAGCATGTTGCATTTAGTCATCACATCCCCTTCAGTTCTTTCCTGCGGCAATTTCTCAGACTTTCTCCATTTTTGATGACTTTGAGTTTTGAGGAATGCTAGTCAGGTATTTTGTAGAATGCCCCAAGGGGGCATTTGAAGTGATAACATGTCCTGTTAAAATGCCCTACAAAATGGCTGGGCCAATGCCACCTTTGGATCTCAAGATTGTCTAGCAGAATTTAGTCTGTGGATTCACTGGAGTAAAGAAGAGTCTGGAGTACAATGATTTTTCTGGAGAAATTGGTCAGAGAACATTTATTTTGGCAGCCCATTCAGGTGAATCAAATGAAAGCATCTTCAATTTTCGTTTGAGGAGGACCAATTCTCACCTCAACCTCACAGCCTAATCTACAGGCTCCTAGTTCTTCTCATTAGCTGAGCCAGCGGGGTGTGGAGAGGAGCAGGTGCACAGGATGTGAAGGCAAAAGGACTCAGCTGGAGTCTGGCAGCTTTGCCACTGCCTGGCGAGGTGGTTCTTTAGAGCCTCTGAGCTTTAGCTTCCCCATCTGCAAAATGGGGATAAGCATTTCTCCTGCTTGGAAAGTCAGAGGATTTAAAGAGGGCTACTCATCTCAGGCAGGGCCCAGCACACATTAGCTGTTCTAGAAATGACAGTTTTGACAGTGATGATGATGATGGTGGTGATTGGCCCAGAGAGGGATTCCAGGCCCAGAAAAGTCAAGAGGTCTTTGCCTTAGAAAGCTGCTTATTTGTCATTCAGCTGAAAACAGTCCATTTCCTACCTAGGAGTGGATATCTGGAGAATAGAGGTATCTAAGCCTGCCTTCGGCTTTTCTTTGGGGATAAACATTTCCTCTTTGAGGACAAGCACATGAAGCTCACTTCATTGAGTGGCTTCTTGGGAAACCTTACCCTGCACCTTTTTTTATTTTTTTTTGAGGAGTGCAGCTGGGGCTTGTTTGTGAAACTGGATGGCATCAAATTCTTTGATTTTTCAGGAAGTTGTATTAAAAATGTACGTATTTCTGAGTGCACTGGGCTTCTTCAAAAATGATTTTGAGGTTCTGAAAACCAAACTGATTCCACTAGAATGGGGTAGAAAGTGGGAATTGTTCGACTACTCGTGAAAATCTTCCACCAACAGTTTTTGAACTTGAAGGAACAACGTCGCAATGTGGAGAAAGGGGATCCAAACATTTTTTTCCGGGGATTAAAAGTGAGTCGGAAATTGCCAGGACTTGGGAGAAAAAGGCTCTTGTTGCGTTCCCCTTTGAGTAACCCGGGCCCTTTCTCTCGGAGTGCTAAGTGTTACAATGCGGCATCCTCACTGCCTAGAAACCTAACAAAGACTGGCTTGGTGGCTGCTTTGACGTTTCGGTTCTATGTAGAATTTTAACCATGAAAAGATACAAAGATTGGATTCTTCGGAGTCCTTAAATGAACACCACAAAGGGGGACAATTAGTGGGGCGCAGGGCTGCTGTCTCCTGTCAGCTGTGCTGCTGCTGTTTGGAACTTTGGGCCAAGGGAACAGTGTGGGCCCACCCCAGCCCCTCGGACTCCAGTGTTCAGGTATATACACAGACTCAACCCCTCAGGCGTGGAGAATGCTGGGTGCCAGAGAGGCCCCTGCTATGGTGAGAGAGAACAGATCTTTATTTAGTTTTGTGTCACTTAATTGTTGGGTGTCCTAATCTGTAAAATGGGATAATAATGCCAGGGGATTGAAAGTCCATTATTAGGACGAGGTGAGATGATCATGGATAGCATCAGCATAGAGTAAGGGGCAATAATGGTAGCCACTTAGATCATGTTGTCATTCTCCCCCCAACTTACACCACAGATATCCTTCTACCACCTTCCACCCCTTCCCACCCTACCCAGACCATCCCCAGCTTCCTATCTCCGATTATAAGTAGGCCTCTATGGTTTTACCTGTTCATCTGCTTGTTACATGGAAAAAGGGCTGTGGTCCTGACCTGGAGCAACTTCTCAATCTTCCATAGAAATAGAGAAGGATTGTGACATGTCCCCAGATCCCCACTCAGGTATTATTGCCAAGGGAAAACCAGGCTGTAGAAGCCAAGTAGCTAGCACACGGCCAGGTCCCTAGAAGGTGCTGAATTAAAGCTCCCTCCTTCACCTCCTGGAAAGGACATCTGAATAGTCAAAGCAGCTCCCACAAAGGCATGGGCTGCCCCTATATGTAACTCAGGAGGCTCTCTGGGCACCTCCCCTGGTCCATAGGGTGCAGTAGAGTGAGCACGCATACATGTCTGCGTGCGTGTGTGTGTGTGTGTGTGTGTGTACTTTGGACTCACCCTACCGGGTTCAAATTACTGTCTCCCACTTTCACCAAAAAGCTATCAATTCTTCTAAGCCTTAGATTGCTCACCTATAATAGGGTTTATAACATTTAACTGGTTCTGGGATTAAATGACAGGAAGCATATGAAACAAGCCACAATAAAAACTTAGTAAATTATTATTGGTGTTCAACAAATGTTTGAATAAAATTTTTATAGTTTGCAAATGAATAGTTTAACTAGCTCTATTTATATATAATAAAATTGATCTTCCATAATATACTCAATTATATCCCAACCAGTTTTTTAATATTTATTTACTTATTTTTACCTATAGTAAATAATGCTGCCATGAACATCTCCATGCTAATATTAATTTCCTTGACTGAGATTTTCCCCATTGGATAAATTCCTAGAAATAGGATTGTTGGCTTAAGGGGCTTATTCAGCAATTCCTGAAGATATTTTCATATTGCCACACAGGCTTCAGAGAAATATCTGACAACACAAAACAGAAATGCCACGTGGTAATATTCTTCCTAATAGAAAGGGTTCTGATATGGTCAGGGATTACTTCTTTTTGACCTTTGCGATGGAAAGGCTTTCTCCATGCTAGCTTTTAATTTTAATCTCTTAGGTTGGTCTCCATGGCTCTAACCCCTGTTATACAGTAATTGTTCCAATTTTGAATTCCCTGGGGCTGTTATCCTTCCTTACTTAATTTAAAAGCCTTGTTAATTATAAAGTTAACATAATTATAAAGTGATTTGTTAATAGTTTCTGCAACTGGATCTTATTCTTTTTTCCTTTTTTGTCTTTATGGATTGCAAGTGTTAGAGATTTGAGTCTAACTGAGGCAAAATCAGAATGAGTTGGCTCCTGTAACCAGGTAGAGCTGGATCCAGGAATTAACACACATAGTCTGGGTCCTGTCACTTTACTGCTCTGCTCTGATTCCTTCATTCTCTGATTCCTTCTCCTTTTCTTCACAAGATCCCAAGAAAACCCTCTGATTCTTCAAGTCCAAGCCCTCATGGCTTGTGAACCAAGAAGAAATGGCAGGCGTCGCCTGTGGCTCAGTGGAGGGTGGCAGGTTCAAACCCGGCCCCGGCCAAACTGCAACAACAAAAAATAGTGGGCGTTGTGTCGAGCACTTGTGGTCCCAGCTACTTAGGAGGCTGAGGCAAGAGAATAGCCTAAGCCCAGGAGTAGGAGGTTGCCGTGAGTTGTGTGATGCCACTGCATTCTACGGAGGGTGATACCGTGACTCTGTCTCTACAAAAAAAAAAAAAAAAAGAAGAAGAAATGGCCTCTTTTTCCGACTTCCACCCAGTAAATCTTGTGAAGTCTCTGACTGACTTTCTTGTGTCATGTGTCCATATCTTAGCCAATCAATGTGCTAGGGTGAAGCTCGTGTTCTGATTGGCTAGTCCCTAGGCTCCGCCCTACCTCTAGTGAGGGGGTGGGCGTGGGTGGGCATCGCGACCTACTGCTACCCCGCACTGGCCCTCCCCCATTTACAGAACCACCTGAGGAGGGTGAGGAGTGGGGAAAGGCAGTCCCCTGTTGAAGAGGGATGCTGGGGTGCTGGTACTGAGAAAGAGGGAGAATTACTAGGCTTCTCTGAGCTTCTGGAGGTTACAGCAGTGCCTGTTTCCCGGAGTGACTGGGCTTAACATCATCAAGCACTGTCCTAGTCTCTGTGCCTGGCACCGAGTAGGTTTCAAGGAATGTTAATTTTGAGGACGGCCACAGTTATAACGCTAGGATTATGTAAAACTAATTAATATAAAGGTGCTTAAGCTGCACCTTTTGAAACGGGGATATTACCAGGTGGCCTTTCAAATATCTTCCCAGAAGTGTTTGAAAATCCTTGGTCCTCCCCACGCACTGGTGCCTGGCACAAGGCGAGAGCTTCTTGCTCTCTTCTGATTTTGTTTTTGTTTGTTTGTTTTCTTGAGACAGAGTCTCAAGCTGTCGCCCTGGGTAGAGTGCCATGGCGTCACAGCTCACAGCAATCTCCAACTCCGGAACTTAAGTGATTCTCTTGCCTCAGCCTCCCAAGTAGCTGGGACAACAAACGCCCGCCACACCTCCCCGCTACTTTTGGTTGTAGTTGTCATTGTTGTTTGGCAGGCTCGGGCTGGATTCGAACCTACCAGCTCTGGTGTATGTGGCTGGCACCCTAGCTGTTTGAGCTACAGGCGCTGAGCCCGTTTTTACCTTTTTCATCTTCAGGCGTCTCCTGATCTCTGCTCTGTGGCTACTTTTCTTCCCACCTGCATTTGTCAGCAGCTACCAATTAACCAGCTCTCAGATTGTGGGGAAGTAAGAGAAACTCTGAGTCTCTGGGGCTTTAACACCCCCTCCCAGAAGTGCTTGCCCACACAGATGGCTATCGGAATGCACTGGGTCCTCTCAGGGCCTGGGGAGGTGAACTGTCCACTACCCTTTTGACCGTGGAGAGAAGATTGCCAGCCTTGAGCATGATGTGTTGTGTCCCCATGGGTTGGATGCAGGGCAGCCCAAGTGACTCAGTTGCATTCACAGTGAACCACGATCAAAGATCTAAAATGATCTTTCTTCGCTGCATGTTTCAGCATCTCTGAAGTCAAAGCGTGTCTCCTAATAAATGTGTATATTTTAGGTGGATTACCAGCCCTCCCCTTCCCCATCTCTGCTTCCATCTCACATGTAATCAATGCTGCTGCTTACCAGTGGTATCAAGACACTGAGAAATAATGCACATGCTATGTCTTAGGGGCCGTGCTAAGGAACTGTGTGCATGATCGGGTTTAGTCCTTCTAACTACTTTATGAGATATGTTCTATTATTATCCCCATTTAACTACTAGAGAAACTGCGTTTCCAAGCAGGCCTGTGATTGGACCAAAGTTGCTTGGTTGTCAGTATCACGTTGAGATTCAAACGCAGGCAGCTCTGTCTGATTTCAGACCTTTGCTTTTATCTGACTCATCATACAGTTTCTTTACGGGTTCCGATGGATAGATTTTGCCGGGAGGAAGCATTCTACTGTGGTCTTTATGATCAATCACCGATATGAAAGGGGGGAAGCCCCCTTGTTCCCTGTTGCTTTCTCCCAGGGGTGCCAACCCCCGCGCCAAGAAACGTGCAAGTTGTGAAGTGGCCACAAGATGGCGCTTACGGCCTTTCTCTTAAACGTGAGCTCCGGGCGCCGACGACTTCCTTTCCCTGCTCTAAGAATCTGCAGAGCTACTTGATGGTTTTCAGATTTGCGGCCTCGGCCTCGCAGTCTGCAGGAAAAGGAACACACAGGCTACAGTGGGGCCTGGTGCCGTGAGGGGTCGTACACGGAACAGTGGTGTTGTATGGGCCAAACTGTGTTCGACACCCGGGTGGTAGTTTGAAACCAGTGGTGGTGTCTGCTCATTTCATACTAAGCCTCTTCTCTGTAGACCAGTTCCTCGGTATAAAAGTTCTATGAGTTTCCTCAAAAATCTGTTTTGTGAAAAAGAGTGAGTTAGGCATTTTGGTGTCCCTTTAAGAGCTTTTGAGAAACCTCAGGCCAGAGGTTTCCTGAACATTCTGCCTCTCACCATGGAGCCCCTGGTGCTTAGGAGGCTGCTGTGGGCTGGAGAAGGGGGCATGTTGAGAGTCCTCTTCTGTGCCAGGCTTGTACCTGGGTGTGCGGGGATGCGGACTGCCGTTCGGGCTCAGCCTTCCTATGCCTGGTGAATGAATGTCACAGTCTCAGGGCCAGCACGTCTTGCGGGCCAGGGTCACGGAACCTTCAGGTCATATGTGGGTGACAGTATATCCCAATGGTCCCCTGGGTAGAATAAATGCATTAAAACAAGAACCTGAACATCAGGGTTTAGGTCTAGGGAGCTTTCTGTCAGCACACCAGCCAGGTGACCTGTTTCCTGGCTCTCCCTCCTCCCCCTGTTGTAAAACACTTGCCTAGGGCTGGGAATTCAGAGGCAAAACCCATGTGATATCGTCAGGCTCTATTCCACGTGGCAATGCTGAGGAATGGGGGAACAGGCTCCGACAGGCCTGAACTGACATCCCGGGGTGGCTGGTTGGTATCTGGATGTCCTTGTGCAAGTGATTGAACCTCCAACAGAGTCAGTTTTCTTGTTTATAAAACAGGGACGGCAGGGTAAATGTCCAAACCTAACTCCTAGAGCTGATGTCAAGACTGAATGAGAACACGTGGAAGGCACGTTGCCCTGAGCTTACCACAGGGGGCTGCAAAGTCTCATTGATACCTCATCCTCTATGGGATTTGCAAATGTCTCAAAGCTCAGAGGCAGAATCCATGCACTGGCAGATAGAATGTGAATTCGAAACGCTGCCCAATGTTTGGAATGATAGGGAAGAAATCAGTGAGACTACGTTTAATGGGGTAAACGTAGGTAGTGGTAGGCTTAGGTTCAAAAGTAAAGTGGTAGGCTTAGGTTCATATGGTTAAATGCCCACAGGTGAGATTGGAGTGGAAGCTGTGTGGCATGAAGCTCTGCTCTTATATGACAAAGCCTTTGGGTCAGGTGAATGCCTGCTTGACAGATGTGACAAAATGGCTGAGAACATTAGCACAGACTCAGCTGAGGTTAATAAAATAACTGTGTCTAAGACAAAGGAAATGAACCTCAGCCACATAAGAGGTGGCTTGGGAGGGTGACCTGGGAGGCCAAGGGCCTGGAAGCTGTCACCTGGAATGGTTGAGAGGAGTGAGAGTTAGTCTGGAAAAAGTCAGATATGTCTCAGTATGGCCTCTGGTCCTGAATACATCCAAGACTGGCACCTGAAGAAGTTGTGCTACCTCTGTGTGGCTTGGGGCATGGAACCCAGAAGCATATTTTAGTGGCCTCCTGATTAACGCTTTTTAGCACTTGGACTTTTCCAACTATAGAGCGCTTTATGAGTCCTAGTCTCCTGTTACTTTAAGTGTTGAAGCTGCTTTCGTGCCCTCCCGGGGATGGTCTAAGGCAGGAATTACACAGGGTCTAAGGAACCATAGGATGACTTCAGGGGAGTGCAAAAATCTCCTGAAATTGTTTGCAAAATATTGTATGTACTTTTTTTTCATAGAAAAGGAATGATAATATCCATCAGTTTTTGAAAGAGTCCAGAGTTCAAGAGCAGTTAAAAAAAAATTCACAACTTCAGAGCAATTTTTCTGTTATATAGACGTTGGGACTAGAAGCCAAGGTTCCCTCCCACCCCAGGTTTAAGATTCTTTAGATTGTGAAATATGTTCTTGTGAGTAACAGGAATTTTTTGGTTATTGTTAACTATCATTTACTGTGTGCTTATAAATGTGTTGCACAAAATTTTACACATGGTGCGTATATTACCTTGTTTAGTGTCTCCAAAGAGTTTTTGAGATTAAACACCATTATTATTCCTATTTTACAGGGATGAAACTGAGGCATGGAAGTTTGCCCAGGGACAGAGAAGTTTCCACATTCTTCTCTTGGCAGATATGTGCCTCAAGTTTGGCCTTTTTATGCCTGATAAATATAATGCTAATCCAGCTAGGTCAGCCTAGGTTATAAAACTATAGCTTCTCTTGGAAATTTTAAAGGCACGATACTAATAATTAGCAACTGCCATTTATTATTGGCCACTTATTGTCTGTGTTGAGACATTTATGTTATTTATTATTCACTATGGCAATAAAGTTGGGACTGTGGGAAATGGAGTAACTTGCCTATGGCCTCTGGGCTTTTAAGGAGAGGAGCCAGGAAAGCTCTGCAGACACCTGGGGGTAGGACAGTGAGCTGGGGGCCCGGGCCCCTTCTGGGTATCTATTCTTGTGAGGAGCATTTGAATCGACTTCCAGGGAAGTGCAGAAACCCTCTTAGCATCTGGGGTGAGGTGGCATCCAGGGCAGACAGAGTAGGACGCTGGCCCAAGGGGAGGTAAAAAGAGTCAGAGAGCCTGCAGGGCTTGGGTGCCACTCCAGAGCTGCACTGAGCCTGCAGTGGCTCCGAATGGCTGTGGCACTAGCAGGGTCCCCTGTCTGTGTTTTGGGTTGCTGCCCTCTCTCCCACACCAGCTCTTTTCAGGCTCAAGGAAAGGAGCAAGCGAGCACTTTACTGTGGTCAGGTGAGGCAGGGGAGGGAGCTGTGCCCGTGGGTCTCCGTGGATCCCCTAGCTCCCAGTCAAAGGCCATATCCCATTACACTCCTCTGAAGTGGCTAAGCCCCCACCTGAAGCACATGCCAGCCAAATTGTCAAGGAGAGGTTTTTCTCCATCCTCTTGGAAGTACAGCTGCTTGGCTGACTTTTGTTCTCCTGAAACCAGAACCTGATACTTTAATTGTCTAGAGTGTCTTGAGCTGATAGACACATGGAGAGGGGTGAGGTGTTATTGGTTTGGGTCTTTACCCAACAGGTGGGTCTCCAGTGTGCCCTGCACCTCCCAGTGAATGATCCACTGACCCAGTCCTTGTCTGGCAGGGAAGGCAGGGCAGGATGGAACAGGGGACACCAGGGGCTAGCTGTAGAGCAGGGTGCTCTGTGGAGGTGAAGAGTTACCATTGCTTCTTTAGGAATAGGTCATCCCAAGGGCAAAACATCTTTTTATCATAAGGACGTTTACATTAGATTGTTTATCATAGTTCAATTTATAATCTCCAAGATGAATGGATTAAAAACTGTGGTATATGTATACCATGGAACACTATTCAGTCATAAAAAGATGGAGATGTTACATCTTTTGTATTAACCTGGATAGAGTCGGAGAACATTCTCTTTCACAAAGTATCACAAAAATGGAAAAACAATACTAATACATATTCAGTACTAATATGAAGCCAGTTGATGGCTAGAGAAAAATCCTATTTAATTTGAATGGGGGGGGCAGAAGGGGCATTGGTGTGCTCTCACCTAATGGGCACAATGTCAGGGTATATGGCACACCTCCTCGGTGAGGGGCACAACTACAGCAGGGATCTTACCTAACAAATGGGAACATTGTAACCTGTTTGGACCTGCATACTAATCTGAAAAAAAAAAGGAATAGGTCATCCTAGGAGTCAAGGTGACTAATCATTCCCTAGACATTGCACAATCTCTCACCCCGTGTACTTTCTGTCGGGCCCTGCAAGTGGGGTGACCCTATAACATACCGATCCTACTAGGGCTTTTTTCAGAGCCAAAGGGAACAGTCCTCATGATTACAGTGGAACAACTACTATAAACTGGGACTGTCCCAAGTAAACCAGGATATGTGGTCATCTTACCTAGGCATGTCCAATCAAAGAGGTTCACTACCCATGGCCACTTGGCCACTGGGTGACCTCGGACGAGTCACTTAGCATCTGTAAGCCTTAACTTCTTCATCAGTAAAATGGGAGTGGAGTTTGTTGAGAAAGTTGTGGTTGTTGCTATTGTTTTTATTTTTCCTCGGGTCCACCTTTTATTTGGTCAAGAGACATGTCAATTACATATGTTTCAAGAGGCCCTGGGCTCAAAACTAGCATGAGTTAAGTACAACTCACATGGCAGATAATTTGTTAAACTTTGATTCCCTCAAAATCTGTGAAATCATAGGGTTGGTATCTCAGTAGCTGTAAAAGAACTGAAGGATATGCTTTCTCTCATCATTTTCCTGGCTTATAACACTTTTTTGGCTGTACAGGGCAAATGCATAATTCAGCCTGCCTTTGCAGGCCTCTATTTCAGGGGGAAAAGCTTTTGTAATTTAGAAATGATCCTTGTTGTAGGCCTGCCTTTGTATAACAATGGATTGAAAGAAAGAGCCTGTTGCTTCACCTTCCCATTTGCCCTGGGGAATAACTTTGAATATTAGATGAGTCTCATCTGCATCTAATTAGACAAGCCTAGCACTCATCCTAGAATATCAATTCTGTCCTCACTGTGAAAAGCAGATTATTTTAAATCTAATTTGAATTAGTTTTTTAACTAATACCTTGATGTTTTCAACTTGCTTCTAAAGAAAATGGTGAGTTGAATTTGATGACATCGTAGTCACTTTGCTTATTTAATTTATTTGGTGCTAGGTGGACAGCTTCCTGGCTGCTTCTACTCAAGCAGAATTTGTGTCTGCTAGGTGTGAGCTGCTTCCCAGTTGCAGGACTCCCTGTTTGGGATCAAGGAGGAAACCCAGAGTTGCATGAGATTTCTGCAGTCTTCCTCTGTCTTTAAAACGAAAGCAGGACACCAGCACAAGAAACCAAGGCTGATTGTCTGCGTGGCGCATGTGAACTGGAGGATTGATCTCTACTCAGTGAACTGGAGGTAAGCCCAGAGTTAGGCCCTGGCAGCTGGAGCTTGAAAGGACAGTGGGGTGTCCTGGGGGCTGGGGTGGATGGGGGCTGTAAGATGATGCCCATTTCAGGGAGCAAAAGATCTGCTGGGAGCCAGATACACCTGGTTTTGAACACTGTCTCTACCACCTGCTAGCTGTGTGAATATGGATATCATATTTGCCTCGCTGAGCCTCAGGTCCTCATTTGTAAAATGGAGCTGTGACAGAAACCCCCCTGCTGTGGCCGTTACCAGGATTCAACAAGATAAAGCTCCCAGGGCAAGGCCTGGCTGGCAATATCTAGTCACTGCCCTTCCTGGGACCTTGGAGAGCCACTGACTGAGGTGCTCTGGCTCTTTGCCGCCCCCTGGTGGCGAGGCTCAGAGCGGTGTAATAGGAAGTTGGGAAGAGGGTACTTTGAAAGCAAGAAAAAAGCTTAGGGTTTTATTGGTGTCCTGATGACCTCCAAGGCTATCCGTTTAACTTTTCAAAAACAGAAGGAGTGGAAAACACGCCATGAGGTGTGCTCTAAAGACACCTCGGTGTCTTCCTTGAGTGAGAGGTTGAACAGGAGAGGCAGTATAGACCTTGCCCTTGAGGCTGGAGAGACCCCAGCCACAGTTTCTGGCGGGACAGGCAGGCGGTGGTGACCGAGGAGAGAAAGGGAGCTGGGGGAGATGAGAGTGGAGGCTGTGGCTGGGCTGGTCTCCTGGACGTCCAGCTGGGGCATGGCTGATGTTCCACTTTTCTACCCTTGGCTCTCTGCCTTGTATGGGGTGTCTCATAGTGCAGGGTCACACGAGGGCTATGGGCCATGACAGAGCCAGGCTGGGTCAGTGCTGTTTGGTGCCGACTGAAACAACTTGCTATGTGCCACGAACCCTCCCAGGACTGAGAGGTCTTGATCAGAAGACTCTTCCCCTAAGCCTGGGTGAGGTGCCCCTTTGGGTGCCCCAGGAGCCTGCTGTGTGTCTCTCCAGAGATTAGACCAACACACAACTTCAGGCAGCTTTTCGCTTCCCTTGTAGACTGGGTTTCTGGAGGGGCCATCTCCAGCATCCAGCACAGTGTGTGATGTGTGGCACACGTGACACGCTGGCCGGGTGAATGACTGATTGGACTCTGCCTGTGAGGAGGCTGGGCCACACCTGACCAAACCTCTATGCCTGGTGGTGTTCAGCAGAGCTTTGCACACAGTGGTGGCTCCGGAATGAGTGAAGAAAGCATGTTCTCAGGGAGCTCCCTAAGATCCTAATGCTGAACTAACTGATTAATTAATTGATTGTGTTTGATGAACTTTATAAATACTATCATAGATTCTGAGAGGTTTTTACTGAGAAGTGTAAGACACAGTCCCTGGCTTCTAAGAACATATCCTGCCAGATGTTCAAGTTAAAATCTAACTTAAAACTGTTCAATTGTAGTGCAAGTTCTGTAATAATTCAGGGATAAAGGGAGTCATCCAGATGGGTATTGGAGCTGAGCTGGAGGTAGGGCTGGCTTCGTGGACTTGCCACATGTAAGTAACAGGGGCATGTCTGGAGAGGGCACCGTGATTTAAATCTGCTATTGCCATCTTGGAACTCTTTTTCTTTCCTTTTCTTTCTTTCTTTCTTTTTTTTTTACTGATCACATCATGGGAGACATCCTGTAATGCTTAATAATTTTTGAACAGGGAGCCCCAAATCTATTTTTTGCTTCAGTCCCGACAAACTATGCAGCCATTTCTGAAGCAAGGGGGGGGGTGACCAGGAGAAGCTCCATGTGGAGGGGCCCTGGGGAGGTGGAGGAGGTGAGCGGCAAGGCCAGGCTGGAGCTCTCTGAGGTCATGGACGTTGGGTGGCAGGCTCTCTGCAGCACGAGGCCTGCCCAGGATGCACCTGTGGGGAGTTGGGGGCAATGGCACTGGGATCTAATGCAGGCCTGCCTGCGAGAGGACTGGGGGTTCCGGACGGAGGTGGGGCCCAGCCTGCCGGTGGGCTGGGTCTCCCGCGTGTGCAGAGGAGTAAGCTCATCCCAACCTTGGGCGGCCCTCGAGAGCTCCAACTGCAGGTCTCACTTAGAAAGGCCACCTGGCCTCAATTTGCTGCCTGCAATCACTATTCTTTCTGAAATGTAGCAGGTGGACACTACTGGGAAACCTAGAAGAGAAAAGAATGGGAAATGGCTCTGCAACCTCAGAAAAGGGTATTCTTCCCTGGGACCTGGCACAGTTGTCACAGTTATTAATAATCCAGTCTGTGATGTGGAAGGTCAGGAAGAGAGGGACCATACAGAACTGGAAGAGGGTGGGCTGGCACTAGAGCCACAGGGAGGGTGCCTCCTCTCAGACGAGGACAAGGAGACCGTGGCATGTTTAGGGCAAGTGGAAGGCGTGCAGGGAGCTGAAACTCTCACAGCACAGGACATCCTGTGCCCAGGTGACAGCAGGGCCTCTTTACACTGGATCTTCCCCTCCGAGCCCACAGTGGTGCTACTTTGGGGCCAGGAGAAGGGCTTGGCCGCTGCTGTCCCCTGCCCTGGCATGTGCCCTCTCCCCGGAGACTCTCCCACTGTATTCGGATGTCCCTGGGGCTTCCTGTCCTGACTACCTGCTTTCTCTATAACAAAGAAGGGAATGGCAGGAGGGACCCCCCACTTTCACAGTCTCCAGCCCTGCGTGGCTTCATTCTGCCCCTCCTCCAACCCCAGCTGTCAGGCTGCTGGAGAGTGTGAGGAATGGTGGCTTTGTGACCTTGGGCAACTTTCTTAACCTCTCTGGTCCTCAGTTTCACCAGGAGGAAATAGAGGGTTTGCAGTGGCACCCTGCGAGGGACATACTAGGACACAGTGCACACTGTGTGTCCTAGAGAGTGTGGGTGGTGCCACCCTGTCAGGATACCGTCTGAGGAGGTGAAGGGAGTAAGCGGCTCCTGGCTGCTAGTGTAGCAGACAGGGTAGAGGCATGTGCCCTTGAACAGTGCTGCTGGGTGTGGGGGACCTGGAGCAGGGACAGACAGGCCTGTTTCGGAGCCTGCTGCCTTAGGATATGGTAAGACGCAGGATGGTGGGTAGTTTGTGTGAGGTGCACAGAGGCCTCGTCTTGTGAATGTGAAAGTGGCTCCCATGTGGTGAGCTCCCTGCACCCTGCTGTCCTTCTTGGTGCTTCACATGAATTACCTTGCTAGGTCCCCAGAGCACTGAGGTGTGCACTATTGTCATGTCCATTTGACAGAAACAGAAACAGAGCCTCTGCTTCTCCCGGGTGTGGCTCCCGGGTAGCTTGGCTCCAGGGCCTACAGCCCCCAGCTGGGCACTTCCCGTGTTCCCTGACCTCCCGCCCCAGCCCTGGTGGAGCACTGGGCTGCACGGCAGCTTGCCTGGCCTATCTGCGGCCTTCCTACACGGGCCCCGCAGCAACCTGCTCATTCCCATCAACCTGCAGCAGGAACGGTGCCTCGGCCTGGCTTCCTGTCTTCGGGATGTGATGACAGCTCCACAGAGGGTGACGGCGGTAACAGGTAGGTGGGAAACACCAATTTTCTTTCCCCATACATTTGTCCCTTGTTTATCCAGGATGTAACGGACATTTGGTTGTCACCTTAGCTTAATTAAATAGAAAAAAGTCAGTAGCCTGGAATTTTGGTACATTTCAAATATATTTTATTACTTTTCTCTTTGTCTTAGAAAGAATATGAAACCTGCATGCAATGCTAATGGTTTCTGCCATGTACATAGCATGTGACACAGCGGTACACGCAGCGTATGGAGGGCGTTCTCAGGAGTGTATGTACACAGGAAAGGGCCTGCGGCCATCTGAGCTCTCAGTAGGGGACTGCACAGTTTACCAGGGAAGAGTTCTGGGGGAGTCAGAGCAAATATATTGCTTGATACTGCATGTCCCATTGCGGTGATGGAAAGAAACATGCTTTGAAGGTTTTTCTCTTGTCAACAGAATGCACGGCTGTTGCTATGAACTGCGCATGTATTCATATATTTTTAAGTTTTCTCCTAAGGTTTTCGCTCAGTGTTGGGAACCTCACGTGCTTCCAAAACATTAAATAGTGAAGCAGTGAACCTTTCAGAAACCCTCAAGTTAGAGAAAAGACCCCGCACCTTCTTTAAGGATCATTTGTCTCGCCATCACAGGATCTTGGAAATATTTCCTAGAGCGTGTACAAATTAACCAGGGGGGAATGAAGCACATTTTTCTGGCAACCAAACTTGAGTTCCTCAAATAACAGATGCAAAGAGACCTGCTCCTGCTTGCCCGGCTGCAGGGGCCACTGCGGAGTCACACTGAGGCTGTGACTGTCCCCCAAGCCCAGGAGAGCCCGTGGCAGCTGTGCCGAGGCGCCAGGACCTCTGACCGGAAACTTTCCAAGCTAGGAACAGAGCGGCCCTGCAATGAAATGCCTCCACCACGCTCGCTGTCCCTCCCAGGTGCTTATAAAGCTCAGATGGATAGTGACGTATGGACAAATACAGAAAAGCGTTTTTTTTTTGTTTTTTTTTTTTTTTAAAGGAAAGGCAAGAGTTTCCCCCTTTTCGGTACAAAGCAGCCTGCAATGAAGTCTGGAGCACAAGCGGCATGGTCTCACATCTGGAAGCCTTTCACACACAGCTATAAAATGTAAAAACTGACCCTTGATAAAAAGTGCTTCGTAACAATATATAATTTGTGTCTTATGCCTGTGAGAAAGGAGGGTTTTTTTTCTTTTTTGAAACTGCAGTGTCCTTTGCTCAAGTCTCCCAACTGGTCTGGAGTTTTCCTATCAGAGATGTTTCACCCTATTCTTCATAGACCCTGGGAAGAGAAAACACACGTTTGAGCGGCTTGGGACACGAGGCAGCTAATTTACAAGCAGCTGGCACAAGGGCTTCACCCTCGTGTGCAAGGAGAGCCCCTCTCCCAGGACGTGGGAGGCTGCGGAGGGGGCAGGGACTTCTCTGAGGACGTGAGCACAGGGACTGCAAATGCCCACAAAGGCTTGCCTTTGTCCCTTCTGGCCATCTTTCACTGCAATCTCATTTTACTCTCAAAGCACTATGGAGCAAACCCTCTTTGCACATGAGGAAACTGAGGCACCACCGGCTCAGGATGTACCCAATGGCCCTGGGCTATTGGTGGAGAGAATGCAAACTCTTTCCCTGCCATGGTGGGCTGCTCCCACATCTTTCTACAGAAAATAGCGGGGCTGGGGAGGCCTTCTCCCCCGTGCCTGAAGCTTATGTCTTTGTATTTTGCCCAAAGAAAGCATGTCCTCCAAAAATGGCAGTTCTAGCAGCTGCCACCTGCAGACGGAGGTGGTGGTCAGTGGGGCTGGCTCTCAGCTTGACATGCCCGCCCTCCCCTCCCCTCTCACGCCGTCTCCACTTAGGCATTTTACTTCCTTCGGTTTCTGCCCCTTGGCCACTCCCGGGCCACACTTCACACTCAGCCCATCACTCTCTCTTCCTTGTTCCTGATTTCTGAGCAAGACCACATAATTACGAGCTGAAATAAAATGCTTGCTGCCATAGCTTCCTGTGGCCACCAGAAGCTCTGATCTCTGAGGCGCTTGGAGCTCCCTTGCACCCCACAGGTCTGGGCCTGCCGTGTACGTTTCTCCTTCTTCTCTTCCTCTGTGAAGAGGGCTTCAAACAGTTCATCTCCACTTTACCTTCAAAGACATTTTCAAGCTTTTGCCAGGGAGAGAGGAGGGGACGAGGGCATGCCTCCTTCCTCTCCCAAGACACCCCAGCACTCCAAGGAAGAGGTGGGGAACTAAGGAAGTGGGGGAAGGTCTGGCAACAGAGGCACGATGCTTTCACTATTGGAGTTTGTAGAAATAGAAAGGAGCAAGGCCATGGTTAGACCCAAGGTGCCTCTTCTTCCAGGCTACAGTCCAGGTGGACGTGGGGAGCAAGGGGGGCAAAGGTTTGAACATCTCCCCACAGTCAGATCAAGGTGACCTCGATCTCCTCCATGAGCTGGCCTGGGGTCAGCCTTGTTCCACTTTTGATGACATAGGGCCTGGAGGGTGACAGACAGGGGGTGGAGTAGGCAGGCTCTGTTTCTGCCATGTGAGCTGCCTGGCCTGACCAGAAAGAGGGTTCATTCCCATCAGATTTATAGAAAATAATCTCTCACTCTCATCACTTTCTATTTCAAGCAACTGCAGACGAGGCAGTTTTGGAGGTAGCAGAAAAGGCTCAGGTACAGGGCATGGGGCTGAGTCCTGGCTACAGGAGGGCTAGGCCGGGTGATGGGGAGGGCACTGCAGGCGCTCACTGTGGCTGTGCTTTTGGCACTGGGCAGAGGGGGTTGGTGCTGGGAGGTCACTTTCCTGCCCTGGCTTTGCCCTGTGCTCCCAGCGAGTCGCTCCCCACTCCCACTTAGCCTTGGTTCTCCTCTGCAGGATGGAGCTCCCTCATCTGAGCCCATAGGTCTAGGCCCACTGTGTATGCTTCTCCTGTACCCTGGCCCAGTACTCTCTCTCTCTCTCTGCAAAGAGGACTTCAAACAGTTCCTTGATACCAGTTCCTGGGGAGGTTACCTGCGTGTGTGTGTTCTTGTACTTCCCAGCTCATGCCACACAGGTAAAAGTATAAACAGGCCCTGAGTGTTCAAGGATGGGCCTGCACCAGGACAGGCTCACCTGCACATGATACAGAGAAGCCAGGAGGTGGCCTCTCCGTCTGAGGCCAGACACAGGAACCTCAGGGATCACAGCTGGGAAGCCACCTTCTAATTATGGGAAAACAGGCCAGGCGTGGTGGATCACAGCTGTAATCCCAGTACTCGGGAGGCAGAGGTGGGTGGTTGCCTGAGCTCACAAGTTCAAGACCAATCTGAGCAACAGCAGGACTTTGTCTCCAAAAAATAGCCAGGTGCCGTGGCAGGTGCCTGTAATCCCAGCTATCTGGGAGGTTGAGGCAAGAGAATTGTTTGAACCCAAGAGTTTGAGGTTGCTGTGAGCTAAGATGCCAGGGCACTTTACCAAAGTGACCAAATGAGACTCTGTCTCTCTCACACACACACAAACAAAAAAAAAATTATGGGACAACAGAGCCCAGTTAGCACAGGGGTCTGTTCCAGGGCACTGGTCATCTCACCACTACTGCCCCCCTTGGCTTCGATTTTAAAAGGTCAGACCCAAGGTTCCTTCCAGTATCTGTGAAGGAAGGAGTTTGTCAGGGTTCTGGGAAGCAAGGGGTATGAGGCACCCTGGAGGGGAGGTAAGTTGTTGGCAAGGAGTCATCGGCATCAGCTCGTGGGTGTGCCCACAGTTTTATAGTTAACATCCACAGTCGCTTAAGTGGTCACATTTCATCCCATAAGAGCCACAAGAGATAGCCACGCCAGGCACTTACCCAGCCCTTTGACAGCTTAAGTGATTTAAATAAAAAGAGGAATTAAGACTATAATGTCAATGTTAGAGTGAGATAGACTTCAGTTCGCAAAAGGATAAGCCTCCAATGCTTCCAACTATACAGGAGAGTCTGTTCTGTAAAGTGCTGAGTTCCTTGGCCCTAGGGGTATGTAAGCAGTGTCTGGGCATCTGCTGGTTGTAGATATTGTGCTATGTTTTCATCTAGTAGATGGGGTTAGATGACCTGATTTGGCTGAGGGTTCTTCCCTCTCCTGGAAGCACAGCTGGGTCTGGGGAGGTGGGACGAGGGTGGAAGGGCGGGTGTACCTGCGCTTTTCATTCCAGGCGTTGTACCACTTGATGAACCGCTTGGTGCTCTGCAGCTTGGGGTGCAGGCAGTGCTCCTGACCTCGGTACCTGGACACACTCTTGGTGGTGATGCTGAAAGGGAGCGGGACAGGTGCAGGTTGAGGAGCCTGAATAACAGCCCCTCCTATGGCCTGTAGGTGGCCCTGGTCTGAATCAGGGCTCTGAGAGACTGTGGCCTCCTTCCTCCTCTCAAGGGAGCCTACCCATGTAGGTTGGCTCGCTCTTTGGAAGGTTCTGGATGTGCCCTTATTCTCTGACTCTACATTAGGGTCTAATCCTGTATGGAGTGAGCAGCCCTCACCTTTCTCCTTAGACTCGAAATCTGGAATCAAGTGGTGAAGAGAGCCAATGCCAGCAAGGTGCAGGGGCCTGGACCTCTGTCTTTGGATTTGAGGAGCTCCATAATAGGCTCAGACATGCCCTACAGATGCCTCCTCAACTCCAGTTCCCCTAACCCTCTGCAGGTTGCCCAGGGCTGGCCATTTCTGGATTCTGAAGCAAAGTCTTATTGGGCCTTGAAGCTCATTTTCACCCTTGAGTGTCAGGTCCCAGTCATCTCAGCCTCAGGCAGAAAAATAAGACCTCTTTTCTCTGCAGCCTGAAGATCTCAGGACCATATTCCAACACCTACAGGAAGCTGAGTCATGTAGAAGAGAAGCAGGATAGCATCTTACAGGGTATAGGGGCCTGGGATTGAATCCCAAGTTTGGCTATGGGACCTTGGGTAACCTCTCTGAATCCAGTTGCCCATCTGTAAAATGGATGCATTACCAGGTCCTGTCTCATAGGGCTCTTGGGATGATCAAAGTATATAATCTGAGAACCTGGCAGAAGCACCATGATAGTTACTGTTATTAGGAATTAGTCCTGGAAGGTGAGATGGCCAAGGAGAAAGAATAGCCTTAGCGTGTATGCCTTGATCTGGAGAGGGAGGTAAGCCTGCTGCCCTTGCAGCCAGGGCTAGGTCACAGGGGTGGTAGGAGTTAGGGGGAAGTCTCTAGATGAGGGAGGAAGGATGGTGTTTCTGGGGTGCTTGGCAAAATGCAAGTTGTGAAGTGAGGATGCCACTTCTCGAGAGGTACAGTCAAACAAGGTCTTATGTCAGACTGGATGTTGGGCTAGGCATTTGGGGCAAAGAGGGGAGGTTTGGAATGAGAGTAGAAAGTCTCAGAGTCCCCACTGGTACCAAGTTTAAAGTGTCAGGGCTCGTGGGCCAAGTTCCAGAAGGGGGCATGATTGCTGTGATCTCAGTCTCCCAAGTGATGGAGAGAGAACATCAGATCTTGCCACCGAATGGGGAGAGAATGTTTCTGAGTGAGCTGTTCTCTTCCCTTCTCTGTGCTCTTAGTTTCTGGTCCCCACCAGGGCCAGACCACCTAGGGGCAGGGATGGGCCTCTGCTCATGCTGAGTGACTGGGTGCTGCCATCACTCGACCCCTCTGGGCCTTGAGCAGGGCCAGGCTTCAGAGTGTGCCATTGTACCCAGTCATCCTGTAGGAATTTAGCAAATGCTTTTCTCTCTGCCTACAAGGCTGCTTTTGCACTCTGAAGGAAAGACGAGGCGATGCCTAATGAAAACCCCCTTCTCAGTCCGTCAGCGTGCAGGCTGAGCATCCGAAATCCTGAAGGTCAGGGAGAGCAGAGAGGGAAGCTGGCCCTCCCACCACAGTGCTCAAATGCTGCGTCATCTGACCGGGGTTATGGAAATCAGTTTTGGAGTGCGCACGGGAGGATTTGTGACCCCAGCAATATCAGAAATTCTGAGTCCTGTGACCTGTCCTCAGCAGTTCTGGGGTGCTGAGGGTTTCAGTGAGAGCTCAGTGGATGTATGATGCAGGATCTGGACTCTTCTGGATCCTTCTGGGTGCAAGGACTCCTACTCCCAAAGCCCACTGCTCCGCTACATCCCCACACCCCTAGACTCAGCAAGGATTTCTGGGGACTCAGGGTGAGCTGGAAAACTCACTTTTGTTCAGACTTTGTGGCTGAAAACCTGCTTTGGCAAAAAGTGCTGGCCCCTTGTCTGATCTAGAGAGGTTTAGCATCTTGAGAGGGGAGAGGAGCTTCGAGCCCTTCGAGGATGGGGTGGGGGTTGGAGGTTTAGGAGAGGGTGACTGTGTGCTGATCTCTTGTGTGCAAGTTTTCACAAGGCAACGTAAAGCCTTCTCATGAACTTTCTTTATATTTGGAAAAGTTTAGCCAGGGAAAGAGCAAGCCTGTTTACTGTAGGTTCTGTCTTTTGGGGGGTATTACTGCACTCCATACCCTGCTTTCTTCCCCTGAAAGATCTCAGAAACTTGCTGGGTATAGGGGGTGTTTTTCAGCTCTTAGAGGAATGAACTTTAACTTGCAATGCCTCCTGTCATTTTCAGCCCCTCACCCCCACCCAAAGGGCTTCTAGCTCCTCATCCGGTTTATTTGACCCCTGGTTCCCACCCAAAACATTCTCAGCTGCTTTTGTGGACTTGGTCTGAAAGGCAAGGGGCAGGGACAAGGAGGTTAGTTTAGGTGCCTGTGAAGGAAGGCCCGGGTCAGCTCCGGCCAGCGGCTTTTCAAATTCCCCTAACTTCAGCCTGACTGTGCCGTCCCTAGGCGGGGATGCAGGAGCTGGTGGGGGTGAGCCCTGCCTCCGCAGACACTGTGTGAAGGCCTTTGGGCTGCAGGGCCAGCAGGGCCAGCCGGTGGAAGGCAATTGCCCAGACTGAGAATAAAGTGTATCCTGTTTCTGGGGGAGGGGAAGAGGGCCCAATGGTCCGTGGCAAATATTTGGTAGTTGCTTTGCCAAGGGCTTCCTTTGCTGGCCAAGAGTGTCTTGATGGGGAAACAGTGGTGCTGGCCTCAAGTGGTTAATGGGAAGGCAGGGGAGCGAGGAAACTCAGTGTTCCCTCACGCTGCCCCAGTTTTCAAAGCCTTCCGCCATCCCCACCACACAGGGCTCCAGCCATGTGGCACATTAACCCCAGCGGAGCGCTCTCCCCAGGACTGCTCAGGATCCTGGAGCCACAGGAGTACAGCTGGTAGGGAAAGAGCTGAGCCTTCCCAAAATGAGTCTCTAGGAGACAGAACCCTGTGGTCCTCTGCTCTCTGACTGGGAAAGGCTGCAGAGGGAGACGGGATTTAAGATAACATCTTGTTAATCCTCCGTCCAGTGACAGGAGGGCAGCGGCCTGAGGTTGAGTGCGAGGCTGATTTCTATCTAGGCGCTGGAGGTTAGCCTCCGAGCCATTTAACCCTTGCTGGCCCTAGCACAGTGGGCTGCGACAGTGCGCCTGGGAGGCTACCCCTCCAACTCCACAGCACCGGTGAGCTCCAGAGGCGGTTTCCAGAGTGAGGGACAGGGACCCCCTTTTCCAGCCTGTCTGCCAGAGTATAGCGCTAGCGTCCAGAGGACTCACTGGGCAATGACCACGGCTTCCCAAGGCCTTGACAAAGGCAGAGAGAAATGTTTGCTTCCCGCCCCAGCCCCAGGCTGTACCCCAGCCCCGCGTTAAGAGCTGCACACGCTGAATGCTCAAGGTGAGGAGTGATAACTCACATAACCATCTTCTCCTCGCAGTGCGGGTATTTTGGCTTCATTTCCAGCTTCTTCACGTCGCTGTAGCGGATCTTGGGCCCCTTCCGAGAGCACTTGCATTTGGAGCCTGCGGAAGAGCGTGCCGGGACCGCTCAGTTGCGCGAGGGGTCTCCTGAGCCTCGATCGCCCTCGGTACCCACCCACAGCCTCCGGGGGCCCAGAATGCCTAGAAGTTGGCGTCTGGCTCTCCAGGACAGGACTGGGAGGCGACAAGGGGCCCTCCGGGCACTCACCGTCTAAGCGCGAGGCGCACAGCGCCAGGAGCAGCAGCAGCAGCGCGGCCGCCAGGAGCCTCATGCTGGCCGGAGGGGCGCGGCGCGGGAGCAGGGACGCGGGGAGGACGCCGGCCCGCCCGTGTGGCGGCCCGAGACACCTCCCGGCTCGGCTGTCGCCGGCTGCACCGTCTCCCGGCTGGGCTCGGCTTTCCCGGGCTGCACCGTCGGTGGGTGCCCGGGGCTTTCTGTCGCCGTGCGCTGCACTCGGCGCTCGGCTCCCGCTCTCTCCACAGCCTCCCTCCGCCCGCCCTGGCCTCTTTTAAATCCGCTCCTGCCCTCGCAGAGAGCTCGCTCATTAATATGCAGAACCACTCGGTGACTCACAGAGATTTCTCAATGTGGTGGGGGGAGGAGACCTTCCCAGCCGGCCCGCCACGGGACGGACCGCGGTTGCGATCGCAGCCACGCGTGCACACGCACAGTCACACACTCACACCCGACACCCTCTGGAGCTCACACACTTGCTCGCCCAGACTACAGCGCGCACACCCCTCCAGTGCCAGGCTTTGTCTTTTGGAAGCCCCGACGGTGGACAGGCTTTCAACTCTTGTGGTTCCTTCTCGGCCAGGCAGGCCAAGGGTTTTGAGAGGCTGGGAGACCCAGGCCCACGGCCCAGATCTCAGAAAAGGCCTGAAAGGGTTTGGGGCAGGTGCCAAGTGTGAGCGCCAGCAGGCCTGACCCCTAGGGTGTGGGCAGTCTCTGTTGGGCCAGCAGCTCTGGTGGCCAGAGTGCTTGGCCAGGTCTGGACAGGGGTTTGTCATAGACCTTACAGCAGCAAAGACATCGCCTGCGGTCCCTGGAACTGACTCGAGGAGAGAGTCTGGGGAGTTTGGGTCAGTCCCAGAAGAAGGCTCCCTGAAGTGAGCCCGTGGCCTAGTGGCTGCGTGAGTGTCCAGGGGCTGGGGAAAACCATGGGGGGCTCCTCATTGTCCTACTATTTTCCAAAGCCAGGCAGAGGCCAGGGAGCAGTGCCAATGGTACCTATCTGGACAAAGGTCCTCCTATATCCCAGACATAGTGCCAGGCTTCATGGTGTCCTGGTGTGGGTCCAGCCCTGGCAGCAGAAGTTCTGGCCCCATTGCTTACGGGTGCAAGTGACTTTGCCACTCTAAGCCTTCGTTTTATCATCTGGAAAGCGCAGAAAGTCACCGTGCCTGTCACAGGGTGTCTGTGAGAACTACAGAAGATCATGCATTAAAAAGTGGTTAACGGGGCGGCTCCTGTGGCTCAGCGAGTAGGGCGCCGGCCCCATATACCGAAGGTGGCGGGTTCAAGCCCGGCCTCGGCCGAACTGCAAAACAAAAAAATAGCCGGGTGCTGTGGCGGGCGCCTGTAGTCCCAGCTACTCGGG
>CAUYON010203967.1:0-37312 GCA_963573935.1 Arctocebus calabarensis | reverse complement strand
GGATGTCTTATTTGGGTTGGGTCATGCTGGGGTTCTGAAACTGTCTGCTATCTGAATTTCAGAATCTCTTGGCATGTCTGGAAAGTTCTCTTTCATAATCTCATAAAGAAGAGACTCTGTGCCTTGTGATGCCACTTCATCTTTTTCAGGTATCCCCATAATGCGAATATTGGTTTTCTTCGAGTTATCCCAGAGATGTCTGAGAGAATGATCCGTAAAAAACACTTTCAGGGCTGAAAAGAATTTTTATGTTTCCCACAATTATATACAGTTCCTACAGATCACATACAAACATTCTCACAAAAGACAATCCATATTGAAAAATAATGGGCAAGATAGATGACCAAGTAATACAAAGAAGAAACTGTTTGCCAATAATTATAAATTATCAATTATAAATTAAAAATACAGGGATAGGACCATTTCATACCCATTTAACTATGGGGGAAAGTTTAAATTTGTCACCACCAAGTGTCAGCTAAGAAGCAGGACACTAACCAAGTTAATACTCTGGCGGGTACACATTGGGACAACTCATTTAGGAAGCAACTTGGCAAAGGTAAAGACTGTCATCCCTAGTTTTAGACACTCCTGGTATACATCCTAGAGAAACATGGGAATGTGTGCACAGAAAACATATTCAACATCATAGTAGCAAAAAATATTACTATGTGTTAATATTATTATGTGTGCCTTTCTATGTGAAGGAATTTCAGTCTGTGTCACTGTTGGCTCTATTTCTTGCTTTATCTATCTGTTCCTTCATGTTTTTGCCTGAAACTGGAACAAAGGCAGAGTTTTTTGTTTTTTTTACTTCCCTCTCCTCATCTTTTTCTGCTTTCTTCCTTTTGTTCTGATATTTTTTTCTAACTGCACATAGTATAAGACAGTGTTAATTCAATTGTTTCCTGGATAATAAAAATTTATAAAAGTCTATGTAAGCAGCATTTAATTTTTGTGTTGTCATAGTTCTCTTGCCCTTAGTTATTCCCCCTTCCCCTTGGGAATCAGTGGCTATGATTTTAGAAATGAAAGGACCTTCTACATCTGGTGAAGAAGCTAAATGATATGAATTCAGCTATTTTTCAGGTTTTCAGAATAACCTGATGCAGTAAGCTATTATTGAAGGTTCACTTCTGGTCACAGATATATATTGTAGTAGGAAACGATTACTTGATGCATATTCTCAGACAAAGAGAAGAATGCTTTATTTTTCCTTGTTTTGGAGAAAGAAAAAAACATCTTCTTGGGAGAAGACACAAGATGGTAGGCTAGCAGCCCCCACACACTACTCTCAAAGGGAAGATTAAAAGTTGCAAGTGGATGCCCACCTACAGATGGACCGTCTTGGAGAGAGCATTGTAAACCATCAGAGAAGTGACAGGGGACACTCCAGAGTGAAGGAGAGGGAGATAGGGAAATCTGCTTGTCGAGATCAAAAGAAGAGTTCCTAGCAAGGGAGAACAGGTGCACCACTAACTTATCTGACCTAAACTGAGAGAAGAGGTTTCAGAGGAGAAGAAATCAGCAAAAGAGCTCTAACAATATGAAAATTGAGCAAATTCAACAGCACAAAGGATCACAACAGAAAACACCCCATCCCTGGAAGAAGGACAAGGGTCCACAGGATAAAGGACATCTATGCTCCAAACTGTCCTTTCTGGAAAGAGAAACATGACATCATGCAAGGGAAACTTTTCATTCTTCTTCACAATTGGAAAACTTACTGCAGAACAAAATCTCTCCATGGCTTGACAGGGGGAGGACAAGGTGAGGATGGGAGGAGAGGTTGTACATACTGTATTCGTGTAAAGGAAGAGTTTAGAATAAGTGGAGAGAGGGTATCAATCGTCAAATGTATTTCATTTATGATGTTCCCTGTATTATTTGTAGAATACAACATGTTGTCATGGCCTAAGGCCTATATTAGACACTTCTTAAGTATTTTTTAAAAGGCCCTGAATCTGGGAATTATTATCCATTATAGAAGCAGAAAACTTCTTATGCCTTATTAGATAGTAATCTTTAATCTTACATCAAAACTATAATTTCTTCAGCAACATCTGCACTATTTTAGAACTTTGTTATAGGAATTACTGAAATCTAAATACCCCACATATGTGGTCTGACAACTAAGTTCACAAACTCATCCTAGAAAACATGCTACATACCTCATTACTGTGGTCATAATATCACTATGGTCACCTTTGAAGAACTCCCCTGGGGAAACTAAGCACCAACACTAACGCCCAGTTCACCCTTCAAAGCAATTTTGAAACTTTTTGGAATGGCCATCAAAGCTGGTGTATTGCCCTTGATGTCCTGAATATCATCAAAATGTCTTCCTTTCAATATTTCCTTTATTTTTAAGTAAAGTGAAAAGTCACTGGGAGCCAGATCAAGTAAGTAGGGAGGGTGTTCCAATACATTTATTTGTTTACTGGGTGAAATCTACCTCACAGGCAGTGTTGCATGAGCTGGTGCACTGTTGTGATGGAAAAGTAATGAGCTGTTGGTCAAGATTTCACTTAAGATTTTCCTAACTGTTCCTTTATCAATGCTTAGTTGTTCTGCTATGCTTTCTGCAGGCAGCTGATGATTTTGATGCACAATTTCATGAATTTTTGCAATGTTTTCATCAACTCTTCTCATTACTGGCTGTCCTAACCTCTCTTCGGTGACTCTTTTTTCCCCTCAGAAAAAAGCATTTTATCCATATGTATACTGCTACTTTCTTCATGGCTTTATTCCTATAAACTTGGACTAACATGTACCTGATCCCCATCAAGTTTAACAAGAAATTTAATATTTGTTTATTGCTCTGATTCAAATTCCAACATTCTCACAAAAGCACATGAAAACAGATAATAATGAATGCCACCCAGCAAGACACCACCACATGTCAACATGAACATAGCTATAAGAAACTTGTTGGGATCCCTTTGTGGATTCTACTTATTAAGGCCCAGGACTGGTTGGTCTCTGGCCCCAGCCTATCTAGCAGACTGCTAGACTGTTAGACTAACAGACTGCTAGACTATTCCTGACTCGTGCTGTTATCTCGCTCAGGAACAATTGCTCTTAGGTACCTGGGGGCTATTTACCTTAGTAGAAGGGAGAGAGACAGATAGTCTTTGAGGGTGAAGTGGTCTTAGAATAGATCTTAGTCTTTATCACAGCTTAGTGATCTTCAGCAGAGAGATGCCACACTGGTGTTCTGCAGGCAGGAGAGGAGACAGAGTGAGAGTAAGTGGATCCGTGATAGAATGCATGCTCCCAACTGCCTTCTCCTCCAGCCTAATACAAGGCTGATCTCACACCTCTCAACACCACAGGTGTAGAGACTGCTAATTCACTAATGCTCTCATCTTGTGAGCTCTCATGCTGTTTAGGAGAGCTAAATCCCTCCCTATGCCCTTTTCCCCAAGGTGTTCCACTGAGCCATGCAAGTGTTTCTTATAACTCTCATTCCTAGCCATAGGCTATATTAGCTGCTACGTTTCCCTCCCTCCAGCTTTTTTTTTTTTTTTTTTCAGTTTTGGCCAGGGCCAGGCTCAAACCTACCACCCACATTATATGGGGCTGGTGCCCTACTCCTTGAGCCACAGGTGCCTCCCCCTTTTTTTATACACAAACAAAATAATTTTTAATGTGGTAAGGGCAGTTGTTCCTGTTGTCCAGCCCTTTTCTTGCTAGGCAAAAGAATATGGTAATTGTCAAAGTTCAGAATTCCAGGTACAGGCTCTTTAAATGATGAAGCCAAATGCAGATTTAAATTTCAGAGCCTAAAAAAAAAGGGTGATTGTAATGTTAATTCCCTTAAAGGTTCTTTTGAACTGAGAAAACGAACTTAGAAAATCTTAGCTGAGAGAATTTACTATCTCTTTCACTGTACGAACTTTCTTTTCATATTTACTTAACCGATAAACAAAACATAACACTTTCCTAGCAATCTTTGCAAGCAAGGGTTTTTCTCTTGCTATTCCAAAGGTTTTGCTACTTGTGGTCCTACCAAATCCACACTTCACAGTTTTTCTCAAAGACTATTACAATTGGACTAATGGTCCTGCACTTCACAATTCCTCTCAAAGGCTGTTACTCACCGTCCTTCAGTCCCGCAATTCACAGTTCCTCAGTAGTGGAGCTTTTCTTGCTTTCAAGCTGCTTTTCCAGTGGAATTTTTGCTAATTGATTCCAGACCCTTTTTTAAATGGGCCTCCCTAGCACAAAGGTGGTTTAACTCTTACTCTTCCCTCCCTTTGTCCTTCCTCTCATAATCTTCCCAAAGGGTCACTTGCTTCCAAGTGTCCCTTTCCCCGTTGGGCCATATCTAGGCTTTTTAGCTGGAGCCAGTTATAGTACATAGACACTGATGAGAAGTGGGTTAACCCTTCACAATGCAGGATAACCGAATATTCCACAAACATATTTAATCTAATTAGTCTCCATCATCATCCCTTGCTCAGTTTTATGCTGAGGCACCACAGGTCTAACCAAGCTAGTAGAGTGCTCCCATAGCATAGAATTGAATTATACTGGTTTTCTGAGAATACTTTGAAATGAAAATATTAAAGAAACTATGCTGTTTTTAACTTCTTCATTTACCAGTGTGTACTGACTATGGACCAACTAATAATTTCCCTACAATAAAGGTGTTCCATCTTTATCAAATTGATAATAGCATTCGTTTGCCCAATGAAAGCCATTTTTACATTTGGGTTGTACTTCTGGAGGTTTACATGCTCTTTGTTCCTTTTCTTTAGCATTCAGCATTCTTTTCACTTTTAAACACTCTTTTCTCTTATTCCCTAGCTTTCCACATTTATAGCATCTGATATTAACTAGGGAATTTACCCTCTGATCTTCCAACTACCCAATTTGAGTTGTCATGTCAATATAGCATTTACTGGCTTCAACTATAAGATTATTCATCTGATCTCTCAACAGTTTTATATCAGCTGCCATGATCTTAATCTGATCTTTAAGCTGTTCCATCTGATATTTCAACTTTTTATCTCATTTGCCATGATTTTTCTCTACTGGTTTTTTCTTTTGGCCTTTTTTAACAATCTTTCTCTTTGAATTCTTCTTAGAACTTTCATTGCCTTAAAGATACAGGGGGCATCGATTGTTCCAAAGCTGCTACCTGCGGAACGTGGACACTGGTATAGGGGAAGGCAACTAAAGGTTCCTTTCCCTAACTTGGTTAAGTCTTGCAACCTATTCCCCGACTTCTTTGCTCTTTGCTATTTTGCCAAAGGCTTTTCTCACTCCCAGTCTAAAGACTTTTGTTTACTAAAGGTTATTTTCTCCTAGTTCTATCTGTTCTTTTTCCTCTTGTCTTAAGGCTTTTTTTCCTTCTTTTTCCAAGCCTCATCACAGATGATAGTTAGAATTTGGAAAGAGAAAGCACAGGAAAGAAACTGAATGAAGAGAAGGCCTGTTGCTGGCTTTTTCTTATATATTTCTTTTCCCTCTCTATTTTTCTTCTCTTTTTATTTTGTTTGCTCTTAGCTTATTCTCCCTTTGGCCCACATTTACTAGATCTCAGTGGCTTATTCTCTATCCTGCTGACTACACCATTTGTCAGTGGCATTCATCACTATCCCACTCTTGACACCACTTATTGGGGGACCCTTTGTGGATGCCACTTATCAGGGCCCAGAACTGGTTGGTCTCTGGCCCCAGCCTATCTAGCAGCCTACTAGGATGTTATTTGTTCTGGATGTGGACAGCTATACCATTATCTCGCTCAGGAACAATTGCTCTTAGGTCCTGCAGGCTATTTACCTTAGCAGAAAGGAGAGATAGATAGATAGTCTTTGAGGGTGGAGTAGTCTCAGAATAGATCTTAGTCTTTATCAGAACTTAGTGATCTTCAGCATAGAGATGCCATGCTGGCATTCTGCAGGCAGGAGAGGAGACAAAGTGAGAGTGAGCAGGCCTGCGATAGAATGTGCATGCTCCTGACTGCCTTCTCCTCCAGCCTATTATGAGGTTGATCTCATGCCTCTCAACACCACAGGTGTAGAGACTGCCAGTTCAGTAATGCTCTCACCTTGTGAGCTCTCATGCTTTTTAGGAGAGCTAAATCCATCCCCATGCCCTTTTCACCAAGGTGTTCCATTATCGAGCTATACAGGTGTTTCTTATAACTCTCACTCCTAGCCTTAGGCTATACAGGCTGCTACAGACACTGATACACTACGGTTCTCAAATGTTAGAGAGTTGCTTGTGCAGTGCTGTCAATGTAGGCACACTGTGGCAAGTTCACAAACTTAATTGTCAGAACATTGTTTATAGCAATTGCCTAACTTCCCAGCAAGAAACAACTTTTCCTGGGCATGTTGTATATTTTTTCCTTAGCTCATCCATATGACTCCTTGTGATCAGGTCATCCTCTTTCCATAATTTGTACACTGTTTTCCTAACCATCCCTTCCAGATTCCTACCCTGGCTCCCAAGCCTCTCTCTTTTACTTCTAACAGTTGAGTGCAGATACATATTGATGTCCAGCACCTCTCTTATTCATCACAATTTTCCCAAGATGGTTCAGAAAGTAAATCTGCAAGTTTTCTCAGATCCCTGGACTAGAATACCTTCAAACAAAGGAGGTGGCCTAATTATAGAGAATCTAGGGGTTCTCTGACAGCTCTTCACTAACAGTCAGTATTACTTCCCTCCTGCCCATTCGTTCCAATTAGAAGGTCACTCTCAGACAAAGAATACCAGAGCTGGAGAGGAGGAAAGGAACTCTATGTTTCCTCTATTGCCCATTAACACAACAAGCAGCTGTTAGCACTGAACCTAAACTTCATACTAGATCTAGCCCCAATTGTAAGTATAAAACCCTTTGGGTTGTTTTACATTTGTGAATATCCTTAACCTCTCCATATTTCGCCCAGACTCAGAGTATATTGAAAACTTACCCTCATGACCTTGTCCCAGATTCTCTAGATTGTGGGAAAAGAAATTTCACCTCTAGACACTGCCCCAGTTCTTCTTATCTCTGTTCTTCCAATTTTATTTTTTCCCTTGGCCCTTCATCACTATTAGACTTCAGATCATTCTGGACAGAGGCAGCATGTATTCATCATAACCCTGAGTAGAAAGCCTCACACAGAGTGAAAACCTACTGACCAACTAAAGCATGGTCTTGGCTACTCTGAACCACTATGCAGTTGTTAATGTTGGACATAAAATTTTTATAATTTTTATAAAATTTTTGTAAGAATTACCCCAGATAATAAATATATGATTGGTCAATAAATAGATTCATAAAATTATTATTATCAAGAGGATAATGAAGACATGGAAGTTACTTTATAATATTATTTTGCAGTTTTTGGCTGGAGCTGGGTTTGAACCCACCACCTCTGGCATATGGGACTGGCACCCTACTTCTTTGAGCCACAGGCACCAACCTATAATATTATTTTGAATATTAATGAAAAAGCATAGGTAAAATGATCTGCTCCATTGCGGATATTTAATAAATGTTAGTTAGCTTCTTTTCTTCCTTCAGAAAAATGGATACTATTATAAATTATCCTGTCAACAGTTTTATAGATCAGTTGGGTAATGTTATTAAAAAGAGAGTTAACCTATAAACCACATCTGATTATCAATCTGCAAATTACTGACATGTTCAAATAAAGTATCCTTACCACCAAAATTGTCATGCACATAATTGAATTAACTTTGATTTTCAAGAGGCACTTTGAAGTATAGACTGGAAGAGGTAATGTGTAGTGTGACGGTAGGATAGCATAATGAAAAGCACCAGGAATTTATCTCAGAAAATACAAGTTTTTATTCATGTGATGTCAGATAGAACATTTAACCTTAATTCTTCATCTATAAAGTAAGAATTAAAATCATTCTCATTCAATTTGGGGTACCAGTATGCAAATCAAATAGCTGAAAAAACTATTTTGTAAACTGTGTAACATTATGCAGAAATTAGTGTTGTTAGGCAATAATGAATGAATGAATAATGAATCAAAATTGCCTTTATAGAAGGCACATAGAAGTCTTATGAAATACGATCTAATTTCAAGCCAACATGAGCTAATAATCACCACTTGTAGACATAGATAGAACTGCACACAAGCCTGTGCCCAGCTGAAAAACATTGCTATCCATAGATATAAGCAGAGCAGCCATCAAACCAGAGCAGGCCATCAAATACCATAGCCAGATGGTGTGAGCAAAGCAAGTTATATGGGCCAAAAAATGCTGCTGCCCACAAATCTGACTGGGGCAGCATTCAAGGCAATGTGGACCATGAATCATCACTGCCTATTCTGCTCAGGCTGAAACTGTCACCCTTGGATCTAAGCAGGGTGGCTCTAAAACTAGCCACACCTGTGGGCAAGGGTGGAGCTGCACTCAAGCCAGTACAGGCTGACATATGATGCTGCCCACAGATTTGAGTGGAGCAGGTCCCAAGCTTGTTCAGGCTGAAAAGTACCAGTGCTGACAGAGCTATGTGAGGCATTCATTCATTCTGCAATGAAGAAATCACCAGTTTTCACACAGAAGAATGATGAGTGAAAAGACACAGGACTACAATAGTGTTAAATGTTCACAGTACCTCTTCCATTCTTAGGCAAGGTCAATCCTTCACAGCATGACACTGTGGTATCCAGGGACCTCTCCTTCACATAAGGTGCATATCAAGTTTATCTGTCTTGAACTAAGAGAAGAGATTTTAGATGAGAAGGAATGAGAATAAAAATTCTGATAACAGAAAAAAATAAGATTTTTCACACTCCCAAAGGATCACCAAAAGTCTCTAGCAATGGACCCCAAACTAAAGGAAATTGTCAAAATGACAGAGATAGAATTCAGATAAGTGAAATTGAAGAATAAGTTGAAAACCAACAGATAGCAGCCTATAAAAGGAGTTTCATGAAATAAATTTAAAAAATGAAAAACTCAATTAAAAAAAGACAACATAAGAAAAGATATAACATTATTGAAAGAAATTAAAGAGTCATTTAGGGAATTTCAAAATACAGCATAAAGCTTCAACAACAGGCTAGACAAAGCAGAAGAAAGAATTTCAGAGCTCGAAGACAAGGCTTTCAAAACTAACCCAGTCACTCACAGATGCAGATAAAAGATTAAAAAAGAATGAACAATTACTCAGAGAAATATGATACTATGTGAATTGATCCAATATAAGAATTATAGACATCTCTGAGGAAGGAGAAGCAAAAGCAAAAAGCATGGGAAACCCATTCAATGAATTATTTAGGAAATCTTCCCTGCTAGTGTCAGAAATTTGGATACCCAGATACAAGATAGTCATCATATACTGGGAAGGTTCATAGCAAATAGAACATCTGCAAGAAAAATAGCCATCAACTTGGCCAAATTCAAAATGAAGAAGAAAATTCTACAAGCTACAAGATGAAAGTCACTACTGATCTATAAAGGAAAACCCATCAGGCTAACAGCAAACTTCTCAGTAGGGACCTCAAGAGCCAGAAGAGAACAGGGCCCCATTTTTAGTCTTCCTATACAGAAAAAATTCTAGCCAAGATTTTCATTTCCTACAAAAGTAAGTTTCATAACTGATGGAGAACAGAGACTTTTCCACATAGCCAAACACTAAGAGAATATATCACTACTAGAATACTAGACATGCCCTACAGGAAATAATCAAAACTGCACTATATATAAAAGGACACAATAAATACCCAACAAAGTAAAAATATCCCAAAGTTGAAGCTCACAGATCTTACAAAACAATAGTTCAAGAGGAAAACAAAATAAGAAAATTGGTATCACTACCTATGTGATGAGAAGAACAACATTCTACATATCAATACTACAACTGAACATGTACAGTCTTAATGCCATACATAAATGACATAGACTGGCTGAATGGATGAAAAAACACACCATAACTGTAGTCTGTTTCCAGGAAACACACTTTATAGGGACTCATTCCCACTCAAGGTAAAAGGATGGAAAAAAATATTCTACACAAATGGATAACAAAAGCAAGCAGGTGTAGCCATACTCATAGCAGACAAAATTAACTTTAAATAAGTGATAGTAAATGAAGCAAAGATGCTCATTTTGAAGCTCCTCCTCAAGAAGCTTTGTGAATGGCTCTGTAATTTTAAGACATTTGAATGTCATGCAGCAAAGGAGGCAGTATATCACCCCTTAAATAGTTCAAGGGTGGTACTCTTGTGTGAATCAGGAGGCAGCAGAGAGAGGAAGGAATGGAATCGGTTAGTTTTAAAAGTTATTTCCAGGGGTTAAAAAAAAATCAAAAAACTTCATCACCACCTTCATCATTATTACTAGAAGATCTAGCAGCAGCAAATTCACACCACGAAAATCTTTTATAAAACTTGAAGCATCTTTAAAGCAGTTGAATAATTTTGAATATGTTTTGTTTACTTCAGACAAAATTACAAATGGAGAAAATGCATCTGCCAAAACATTGCAAATCTCTTTAGCTGGACCATTTCCAATCATCTTCAAAAACACTCTCTGAGTTCTAATAAAATGAGTAATATGATCATACACTTTATAAAGATGTGAGTCTCTGTAGCATACTTTAAGTCCATTTACCAAGATTGAAAACATACCTTTACTGTTTCCAATGATTATACTCATTTGTTGCTATGGTAGGATGCCTTACAGGACATGTACTCAATCATTAGCTCTGATCTAAAGCCTGATATTTGGTCAGGAATGCAACCTCCTAAAATAATAATAGTGGTCAGAAAGAAAAAGAGGGACATGCTTTGCATTAGTTCATTTTATTACAGAAATTCCCAGAGCATTTACAAATGCTCTTTGTAAAATGTGGAGGGTCTGTACAACAAAAGAGATCATGGTTTTTAGAATTAGAAAATAAATTAAGTGACCTTTGAAATTGAAAAATATGACTTTCTCATGATTACAAAATACACATCAAGTTATTCTGCCAACATCGAGTTTTTTCAAGTTCTTGACTGGCTAACTGATTCACTGAAATTCATTCATTTATCCAATAAAGGTAGTGTTTTGAGCACAAATTGTGTTCCAGACAACAGTAACATGAGTCAGGGATATACAGAATATGCCAAAAAATGTATACACATTTTAAGAAAGGAAAAACAGTATTTAAATAGTAGTATTCAATATCTACCAACAACAAAAGTCACATTTGACTTCAGCAATTACAAAAGATGCTCAAAGTGACGTTCCATCAGCATCCAGACATTTCTCTATGGCAAACTACTTCTTGAGCAATGTTGACCAAAGTGTCCACTTGTATTGCTGCATATCCTATTTCAGTTTCTCCTCAAAGTACCACCAGTGTAGCTGATTTTCTAAATACACCATATCCTTTAAGGTCACCCATCAGTAGAAGTCAAATGGTGTTAAGGTGAGAAGAATGTGGAGGAAATTTGTCTTGGCCAACTCTTATTGAGGTAAGCTGTCACATCTCAGGGGAAGTGCAATAGGGTGCCATCTCATTGGAAGTAAAACTGATCATTCTCCTGAAGTGTACAAATCGCAGGTGAAATAGATATGCATAGTATGTCTAGGTACAGTAACCAGTACCAGTAACACTACCTTCCCAAAAGAATGGTCTAATTAGTCTCCTCAATGACAGTCCACACCAGACATTGAAACCCAGAAAATTGACTTCATTTTCTGCATTAATGTGTGAACTTTCTGGAGCCCAATATGAACAATTATGTCAATTCACTGTTCTGTTCATTTTAAACTGTGCTTCATCAGACCAAACCATTTGTCCTACAAATTCCTCATCTTTTCATACCAGGTTTTGGAACTGCTCACAATACTGCACCCTTCAATCAGGGTTGTTTTTATCAGGTGCATGTAATAATCTTGACATGAAAATTTTCCATTTTGCTGTTTTAGGAATGTGTTATATGTTTGTTATGCTAACTCCTGTTTCATATGTACATTGTTTGGTAGACTTCTGTGGCGAGCATGGAAACCATTCCAACACCATAGCAGAAGAAGCAGGACTTGTTAATGTGTGAGGCCTCCTGGACCTTCCATTATGCACATGACAGTACCATGCATCTGAAACATATCACAAATGCACACAGAAAAAGCAGGACTTGTTACTGTGTAGGGCCTCCTGGGTCTTCCCTGATATACATCACACACAGTATATGTGCCTCAAACATATCAAATGCATGCAATTGCTAGGCATGTTGGAGATTCTGTTAGATACATAATATCTCCATTATCATTGTACTTCCACAATGTTCTTGAATTTCAAATAGCATTTCAACTATGCTTCCACCATTTTCTTTGACTGCCCTGCCTGTCGCATAATAATGCTAGCACTCACTTCATTAATGCTATCTTTTGAGTGAACATCATACTATACATTGGTATTGTAATTCAATTCAACTTCAAAAGTTAATATAGATACCATCACTTAATGTGTGTATACATTTTTTTTGCACCACGGTATAGTTAAATGGAAGAGTCAACTGTTGTTCTAAGTTGGCCAGCACAGGCTAAACTGTGCTATAGCAACAAACCTCAACATTTCAGGATTAAGCACACCAAGGACTTATTTTTCACTCCAAATGTAGTGAAGGCTGAATGGCCTGCCTCCATTTTGTACCTATGCCAAATGGAACACATCCCCTCCAAGGTAGAAGAATGGAACAAGAGAAAGTACTTGATACTTAATGCTATGTGTCAATTTGTCTAGGCTATAGTGCCCTGTTGTTTTGCCAAACACCAGATACTGTTGTGAAGATATTTTGTATATGTGGTTAAAATTTACAATCAGTTAAGTAAAGGAGATTACCCTAGAAAATCTGGGTGGTTCTGATCCAATTATACTTATTATTTTGACAAAAATATTTAAGAGCAAACACTAAAGGTTGCCCAAAGAAGAAAAAAAAATATGCCTCAAGACTGTAACACAGAAATCCTGCCTGAATTTCCAGCCTGCTGTCTTGCACCTACAAAATTTCAGACTCAAAACTTGAATACCAACTATAGCTTGAGATTTCAGTCTTCTTGCCTACCTTATAGATTTTAGTCTTTCCAGCCCCAGTCATGTCAGCCAATTTAGTTCCTTTAAATCTCTCTCTAGGGGTATGGGAAGGAAGGGGGGAGGTTTGATAGAGGGAGAGTAAATGGTGGGACCACACTTAAGGAGCACATTGCACGGTACAAGTCAAATCTATCAAGTATAGAACATAAATGTCTTAACACAATAATTAAGTAAATGAGGTGAAAGCCATATTAATTACTTTGATGTAATCACTACAAATTGTATAAAAAAATCAACACATTGTACCTCACAAATGCATAAATATATTCATGATCTATATGTATCTGACTTAATAAAAGGAAAAAATGAATAAATCTCTCTCTCTCTCTCTCTGAGAAAACTCATTATCCTAGATTTATTTTCTGAAGAACCCTGATTGATAGCAGATTTGATATTGGTTCTAGAGAAATCATCTCATGAATTACTTTTCTGAGTTGTTTTGGGGTCTTTGAAATTGGTTCTTCAATCTGATTAGATATTTAAGCACACTAACAGGGGCAAGATCACAGATTAACATAAAATTAGAATCAGCCTGCACATGCTACTCTCACAGAGAGTATTGACAGTGGCGAGTGCCTATCTGCCTTTATATTGATCATCTAAGAGGGAACATTGGAGAACAAAAGATAGGTGATAGGAGATACCCAAAGGGAAGGAGAAGGAAGAGAGACAACCTCCTCTGTGGTTTAAAGGTACACAGGAAAGATTACTGTGCACATAGGGAAGACACAAAGGGAAAATTTCCAGGCCTCTACATTGCTCCCTCCATGCTGATTGCTATCTGACCTATGGGAGGGACCATCCACTGCAGAATACTGTAGGACTGACATGCAAAGCTATCTGGAGACTGTGCAGAAATAGAGCATAGTGGTTACCCATAGGCTTGTAAACCATAGATGCCATGGCTAGCAGTGTTTTAAAACCCTAGACCCAGAGCACTGCCTCTATTCAGGATCAAATTCATTGCTTCTGTCTCCCACTTAGTTCTACCAGTCTGGGGTAGTGGGTAGGGGCAGAGAGATCAGATAGTCTCATGAGTACCATGGGCAGATGTTCCCAAATGCGTGAAGCAAATTTTACTAGATCTAAGCAAAGAAATAAACATCGTAATTTGGGAGGACTTCAATAACCCACTGGCAGAACTGGACAGATCATTGAAGAAGGAAATCAAGAAAGAAACACTGGACTTAAATGAGATTCAAGGACAAATGAACCAAACAGATATTTGCAGAACATTCTACTCAGAACTACTGAATTCTCATCAGCACATGGGAAGACTGATCATTTTAGACCACAAGATAAGTTTCAGAAAATTCAGAAAAAAATGAAATTATACCATGTACTTTCTAAGACCACAGTGGGACAAAACTATTAGTCAATTCTAAGAGAAACATTCAAATCTGCACAAAGTCAGGGAAATTAAACAACTTTCTTCCAAACAATACTTGGGTCAAGGATAAAATTAAAATGAAAATCCAAAGCTTTCTCAAACTGAACAACAAAGGAAATAGGTACATACAATATTTCAAAACATATGGGATGCAGTAACAGCAGTTCTAAGGGGAAAATTCATAGCCTTAAATACTTAACATAAAAACATAGAAAGATCACAAATTAACATAATATCACATCTTAAGAAACCACAAAAAGAATAGAAAGCCAAATCCAAAGCCAGAAGAAAAAAAAGAAATAGCAAATCTTTGCACAGATCTAAATTGAATAGAACCCCTCCCACAAAAAATCAATAAAATAAAAAGTTTGTAGACCACTAGCTATATTAACCAGAAGTAGAGAAAGAAGGACTCAAATAAGCTCAATCAGAAACGGAAATGGAAAGGGAGACATTATAACTGATACCACAGAAATACAAAATATCATCTACAAGTATTACCAACATCTCTATTCCAACTAAGTAGAAAACATAAAGATAATGGATAAATCCCTATAAGCAAACCACCTCTAAAGCTTGAATCAGGAAGAAATAAAAGTCCTGAACAGACCGATAATGAGCAGAGAGATTTAAGTAGTAACAAACAAAACTACCAAAAAAAATTATAGATCAGATGGACTCACAGCCAAATTCTACTAAACTTAAATGGAAGAACTGACATTTCTCCTGCAGTAGTTATTCCATAACATCAAGATGAAGGGAATCCTTCCTAAACATTCTATTAAACCAGACTTACCTTGACACCAAAGCCAAGAAAGGATACAATAACAACAACAAAAGAAAACTATATACCAATATCTTTTATGTACATAAATGCAAAATCCTAAAGAAAATACTAGTAAACTGAATTCAATAGCATATAAAAAAGAGAACTCACCATAATCAAGTGGTTTTCATCCTAGAGATATAAGGATAGTACAACATATGTATGTCAATTAATGTGATTCATCATATAAACAGAAGTAAAAAACAAAGACAATATGATCTTCTCAACAGATGAAGAAAAAATATTCAATAAAATCTAACACCATTTCTTGATTTAAAAAACTCTCAATAAACTAGGCACAGATGGAACATATCTCAAAATGACAAAAGGCACTTATGACAAGCCCACAGTTGACATAATAATGAATGAGGAAAGTTGAAGCATTTCCCCTAAGAACTAGAACAATATGAGGGTAATGATTGCCACCACTTCTATTGAACATAGTACTAGAAATCCTTGCCAGAGAAATAAGGCAAGAAAAAGAAATAAAGGGCATCAAAATCTGGAAGTAGGAGGTCAAATTATCCTTGCTCTCTGATGATATAATCTTGTATCTGGAAGATGCTAAATATTCCACCAAAAGACTACTAGAATTTATAAATAATTTCAACAAAATCTCAAGTTACAAAATCAATGTACAAAAATCAGTAGTGTTTGTATATATTAACAATAGTGGAGATGAGAGTCAAAGCGAGAACTCAATCTCATTTATAATAGCTATAAAGAAAATAAAACACCAGGTGGCACCTGTGGCTCAGTGGGTAGGGTGCCAGCCCCATATACTGAGGGTGGCAGTTTGTACCCAGCCCCAGTCAAACTGCAAAAAAAAAAAATAAATAATAATAATAATAACTGGGCTTTGTGGAAGGCACCTGTAGTCCCAGCTACTGAGGAGGCTAGAATCACCTAAGTCCAGGAGTTGGAAGTTGCTGTGAGCTGTGATGCCATAGTACTCTATCAAGGGTGACAAAGTGAGATTTTGTCTCAAAAAAAAAAAAAAAAGAAAGAAAGAAAAACACCTAGTATACTTAACCAAGGAAGTAAAAATTCTCTACAAAGAGAACTACAAAACATAAATGAAAGAAATCATAGATAACACAAACAAATGGTAAAATATTTCATGTTCATGGATTGGTAGAATCAATATAGCTAAAATCTCCATATTGCCCAATGATTTATAGATTCAATGCAATCTCCCTTAAAATACTAACATCAGGGGTGGCACCTGTGGCTCAAAGGAGTAGGGCGCCAGCCCCATATGCCAGAGGTGGCAGGTTCAAACTCAGCCCTGGCCTTAAAAATAAATGAATGAATAAATAAATAAATAAAATAACAACATCATACTTCATGGGGCTAGAAAAAATAATTCTTTAATTAATTGGAAACTGTAAAATAGCGGGACGAGTCAAAGAAATTTTCAGCAAAAAGAATAAATTAGGAGGGATCACATTACCTAACTTCAAATTATATCACAAGGCTAGAGTAACCAAAATAACATGGTACTGGTATAAAAGTGGAGACATAGATCAATGGGATAGAATAGAAAGAATAGAAAGCCCAGAGATGAAATCATCTCCCTATGACAAACTAGTCTTTGACAAGGCAGAGGACAACATAGACTAGTAAAAGAAAACTCTATTTAATAAATCAACAAATTGTTCTGGGAAAATTAGATACCACATGCAGAAGAAAGAACTAGGACCCCTATCTCTTGCTATATACGAACATCAACTGAACATGGATAAAAGACTTAAAAGTAAAGCAGGAAATCATAAAAATTTTAGAAGAAAACATAGGGAAAATTCTTCTAGACGTCGGCAAGGCAAATAATTTATGACTAAGAGCCCAAAGGCAAATACAGTAACAATTTAATTTAATGGGATTTAATTCAAAAGAAAAGAAAATTATTATTTATTTATTTATTTATTTATTGAGACAGAGCCTCAAGCTATCACCCTGGATAGAGCACCTCAGCATCACAGCTCACAGCAACCTCCAATTCCTGGGCTCAAGCGAGTCTCCTGCCTCCGCCTCCCAAGTAGCTGGGATCACAGGCACCCACCACAACACCCAGCCATTCCTTGGCTGCAGCCATCATCGCTGTTTGGTGGGCCCATGCTGGACTCGAACCGCTAGTTCAGGTACATGTGGCTAGCGCCTCAGCCTGTTGAGCCACAGGTGCCAAGCCAGAAAAGAAAATTATTAACAGTTAATAGACAGTCTAGAGAATGGGAGAAAATATTTACAAATTATAAAGGGCTAAAATCCAGAATCTCTGAAGAATGCAAACAAATCAGCAAGAAAAAAATAAACAGCTCTATTAAAAAGTGGCAAAAGATAAGAAGAGAAGTTTTACAAAAGAATATAAACAAATGGCCAACAAATACGAAAAAATTCTCAACATTCCTAATCATCAGGGAATTGCATATTAAAACCATAGTGAAATATCACCTTAACCCTGTCAAAGTGGCTATTATTATAAAGTTAAAAAGCAATAAATGCTAATACCAAAGTACACATACACTTATATGCTGGGTTTTGTTGTTGTAGTTATTGTTGTTGTTTTGTTTTTTCTGGAACATGCTCTGGAGATATGCAGAGAACTTATACACTGTTGGTCAGACTGTAGACTAGTGTAGCCTCTATGGAAAACAGAATGGATATTACTCAAATAAATGAATGTAGACCCACCATTTAACCCACCAATTCCAAAGGAAATAAAGTCATTATATCAAAAAGACATTTGCCCCTAAATGTTTATTGCAGCACAATTCACAATTGTAAAGACATGGAATCAGCCTAAGTGACAATAAACTCAAAGTGAATAAAAAAAATGTTGTATATATACCATGGAGTACTACTTAGCTTAAAAAAGCAATGGAATAATATCTTTTTTTTAGCAACTTGGATGGAACTGAAGACCATTATCTTAAGTGAAGTGTCTCAGAAATGGAAAAACTGACACCATACGTACTCTCTAATAATTGGGAGCTAAACAATGGATGTACACGGGCACAAAGACATGTGAAGGACATTGGAAAGCAAGAAGGGTGAAGGGTGGGAGTGCATGTTTGTAAAAACTTAGCTCTTGGGTATAATGAACACTATTCTAGGCACACCAAAAGACCCAATTTAAACCTTATACAAGATATCCATGTAACAAAACCGTTTGTATCCCCTTAATATTTTGAAATTTTAAAATGTAGGAATGACTACTTTCCATAGCGAAGTGTACTCTGACAGACCATGGCATGATATGGCAATAAAGATACCCCAAATATCACCATTCTATGTTACTAATCGAATGCTTCTAAGAAACAAAGTTCTGAGCGAGCATGTAATTGATGCTCCAGAACATTTTTGTCAAAGTAACAAGTATAATGAGATTGGCTATTTATTTCTAATTGTTCTGGACAATGTGGTGAAAGTGAAGAATGAAGTAGGGAGTTTAAATTCCCAGACCAAGAACTGCATAAATAACCTGGAAGTTTCTATGCCTGCCTTGAAAAACTCCCATGTCTGATAATCACAGAGATGAGATTTCTGAAAAACCAAATCCAAAGTTTCTTCAGAGAAGTGTCTGAATTACAAGGTAAAGTGAATTCTCTACCTCACAGGAGAACTTAGGTTCAAGTGGGCAATTGGGATGGGGAAATATGGGTGGGTCTTGAGAAAGCTGAGGTCATTGAGCCCCTAAATTCTGCTGAGATTTTTTTGACAGCAGAACCAGCCCCCATCTGAGGAGGTTAATATGCTCCATCCAGGGAAATTGCAACAGCCTAGCCTGAAGCATTCGCCAAGCAAGAAGAAGTTGATTCTCACAACCATGTCTTCCATTCCTCTTTGCTTCTAGACCTATAATTAGACTCAACTTCCTACAAGCCCTAAAAGATGAACTACAAAGGGTGACCCATGATGAGGTGCACTATGAGCCAAAAATAACTACTCAATCATTTTCAGTTCATAAAAACAGAAATCGGGGGGAACATATGGAGAAGTGGACATTAAGTGTTTGAAATAAGGGTGAAAGAAACACAACATTGCATCAGGCTGAACTTATCGATGTGAGCCCATTAAGAGATTCTGGATTCCATGTCATAGTCCAGGAGGTTACAAAAAAGATTTAACTGTCTGACTGATTAACTGAAACATGGACAAAAATAGCCTATGCTAAGTGAAGTTGAAATGCCAGAACAGCCTTGGGGTAGGCACTAATCAGCGTTCCCCAGAGAAACAGAACCAAAAGGCATGGATGTGCCATAACAGACTGTCTGTAAGCTGAAGGACCAGAGAAGCCATAGCATGGGTCATTCCAGAAGCCTCAGAACCGGGAATGGGAACAGGGCAGCCTCCAGTTTAAATCTGAAAGCCTGAGAATTCCTGCAAGGGCACTGGTGCAGGTCTCAGAGTCCAGACCTGAAGGACTTGGACTGTGATGTAAGGGCCATAGTAGAAAAGGTACCCCAATCAGTAAGGGAAAAAAGGAGAGAGGAATCCCCCTTCTGCCTCCTTATTCCAGCTAGATCTCTAGCCCATTGGATGGTGCCTACCCACATTGAAGTTGAGTGTTCCTCTTGGCCCACTAATGCATGCATCACTCTCCTCTGGAAACACCCTCAAAGACACACACAGAAACAAAGCTTCACCAACAATTTACACTTTCGTAAATTCTCTCAGGTTGGCACATAAAGTTAACCATCACAACATACTATAGAAGATTTCAAAAGGTGTAGAGAGATTGGAATGTTAGAGTGAATTCGTAATATGAAACCTGCTCACCCAGCCCAGAACACTCCTTTTACCACAACTGTGAGTAATAAACTTGCTAAGGCAGTCCCAGTCTCTTCAAAGAGCTCTGTAATAGCTCTGCTGTATTGGACAGGAATTACAGAGATATGACCATATACCAACTCTCAAGCAGTAGCCAATGATTTGCCTGGATGGTCAGGGACTTGGAAGGAACATGATTGAAAAATTGGTGAGTAGATGGTCTTTATTGGGGGAAGAAATATGTGGATAGACTCCTCCTCTGAATAGGCAAAAACATGAAGATATTTGTGTATCCTATTCACCAAGCATTTTTGAAGGTTCACCAATGGAAAAACTTCTAAGAGGATGGTTTTAATAATCAAGTGGATAGGATAACTCATTCTATAAGTATCAGTATGCCTCTTTCCCTAACTACTCCTGTTATCTACCGCCCATGGGTGGAGACAGGTGCCCATGAGCTTATTGTGGCAGGAATGGAAGATGTGCATAGCCTCAGCAACCTGCACCTCTACTCACCAAGGCCAACCTGGTAAGCCACTACCAGTTGCCCAGTCTGCCAGCAGCTGAGATCAGCACTGAACTCGTGATATACCTGGAGTGAGAAGCCAGCTACCTGGAGGCAATTTGATTGCATTGGCCGACTTTCATCATGGAAAGGACAGTGTTTTGTTCTTACTAAAATAGAAGCTTACTCGATACAGATTTGCCTGCATGCAGTGCTTCTGCCAAAACTACCATCTGTGGACTTAAGGAAATGCTTCGTCCACCTTCATGGTATGCCACAGAGCAATGTTTCACTTCCTGGTGAAAGAAATGTGACTGTGGGCCCGGGCTCATGGAATCCACTTGTCTTCTTATGTTACTTATCATCCTTATAGCAGCTGGCTTGATAGATTGGTGAATGGCTTTTTGAAAATGCAGTTACAGCACCAGCTAGGAGGCAATATCTTCATGGCTGAGGCAATGCTCTCTATGCATATGGCTCTCTATGGGGCCATATATTTCCTAAATCAGCATCCAATGCATGGTGCTGCTTCACTCATAGCTGTGGGGGCAAGGGAAACTTGGCCTTTCCCCCAAAAGTTCTCTGAAAAGATCAACTCTCAATTAAGGAGGACTAATAAAAGAAAGGATTTATTTACCTTGCACATGGGGAGAAATCACAGAATGATAACCCAATTTTCTAAAGGAGTTCAGAAATCTTTACACAGTTCTTGGGAGAAGGGAATCAAAGAATAAGGGTGTAAACAGTTGCTAGGGAGGTTACTAAGGAGAATGCATGGATGGAGACAGGTGTTTATGACCCAAATGATTTGGGCCAGGTCTACCTATATTCTTGATCCTCATTCCTGAATTATTTTGAGAGATCAGGAAGAGGACAGGGGAGTCAATTATCCCCTTTGATCTTCTGATCAGGCCAGTCCAGTTTATGTAGATAGACGGAAAGCCTCCTGCAGTATTTCTTGACCTTCAATGGCCTTCAATTCAAAATATTCTTTGTATCATGGACTCATATTTTGGAGTGAAATTTCCTTAGCTCCTTCAGAGCCAAGGTTCATGGGTCCACAAGTCAAGGGGTGGAAATGGCACCACTCATTACTCTACTGACCCACTAGCAAAATTTTTGCTTTCTTTCCCCAAAACCTCATAGTCCATGGTCTAGAGGCCTTAGATCCAAAAAGGAGGACTGCTTCCACAAATAAAATCTCACTGATCTAGAAGTTAAGATAGTTACCTGGCCACACTGGGCTCCTCATATCTCTGAAAGAAATTAGTGTTGTGTTTGCAGTTACTGATTATAATGGCCAAGGGGAAATTGAATTCTGTTACAAAATGGATATAAGTTGTGTTTCATTTTTCATATGCAAGTATGAGTGATTATAAATTGGTTTGACAATAGCACTGAGTATGTTGGATACTTTTTTTCCATTCCTGAGATACTAAACTAGGAAGAATATTTTCCAGCTCCATCCATGTAAACATAAAAGAGGTAAAGTCTCCATTTTTTTAAATGCTGCATAGTATTCCATGGTGTACATATACCACAATTTATTGCTCCATTCATGGGTCGAGGGTACTTAGGCTTCTTCCATGACTTGGCAATTATGAATTGAGTTGCAATGAACAATCTGGTGCAAATATCTTTATTGTCAAATGAAACACAGCTATAGCCTAGCATGAAGGAGGGAAAGGGAGGGCTAGGGGAAGGGGGAGGGTAGGTTGATAGCGCAAGGGTTAGTAGAGGGACCATACCTATGGCGCATAATGCAAGTACAAGTTGTATCTACCAGGTGTAGAACACAAATGTCTTAATGCTGTAATTGCGTAAATGAGGTGAAAGCTATGTTGATTAGTAGCGTGTAAGCACTCCAATTTGTACAAATAATCAACACATTGAATCCCATAATTTCATAAATGTATGTATGATCTATGTACAAATGACTTAATAAAAAATAATAAAAATAAATTTGAGACACAAAACAAAAAAATCGATATAAGGAAGAATATGTCTGGAATTTCAGAGATCCCTTAGGGTGTGTCTAGCACTACCACATTGTATGATTTAAAATAATGGGAAGCTACAACAGTCTAACTCAGGCAAGACTACTAGTGATCCATACCTTTTAGGAATGATGGTTTGGGTTACCCCATCAAGTAAAGAAACACAACTAGCTCTGGTGTTTGCTGAAGTCAAAGGGAATATAGAATGGGTGGTGAAAGAAAGCAGTGATAAATGCCAACTATAATTATTTGCGCTGTAGCAAAAAAATAAGGACTGTAATTATTTCTTCCTGATTATAAATATGTATGTGTGTGCATGTGTATTATACATACCAGTATATATAAAATCTCTTTCATAAAATGGCTTTGTTTTCTTCTCGCTCATATTCCCTAATCATATGATCTAAGGTGTACCAGCTTTATATCATAGTATTTAAGCTACAGAAATTAAGAAGAAGAATGAACATCACCCCAAGACTTTGAATGTTCTTCTAAAGAAAGGCTTAATGCACCTTCAGTTGTCTGCAGGATAGTTGTGCTATGTTAGCTGGGAGCATGATTTTGTTATTATTATTGTTTAGAGATTAAGTACAGTTTAAGGAGATGCAGATGGTGACAAATTGAAAAGGGGTGGACTACTACCTTTGTGTGAGGGCTACTTTTATGTGTCACTTAAGCTCGACTACAGTGCCCAGTTACTTATCCAAACACTGCCTATTGCCATGAAGGTATTTTATAGATGTGATTAATGTTTATAATCAACTGACTTTAAATAAAGGAGATAATCTTAGACGAGTGATTCTCAACCTGTGGGTCACGACCCCCTTTTAATGATGATTAATGATGAAAATACATTGCGGCATTAGGAAGGCTGAGAACCACTGTCTTAGACAATGAGGGCACCTCATCCAGGCAATTGAGGGCCTTGAGAGGAAAACGGAAGATTTTCTTGGAGAAGGAATCTTGACTCAAGTCTGTAACACAGAAATTCTACCTGAGTTTCAAGCCTGCCAGCCTGCCCTACACATTTCAAACATGCCGGCCCTACAATTGTGTGGGCTAATTCCTTTAAATAAATCTGTGTCTCCTCTGCCTTTATTTCTCTATTTCTTGTTCTCTCTTTCTTTATATAAAAGGATATATATATAAAAATGTATATATGTATATTACTCATATATATACATATATACATATAATATATTATACATAAGTAATATACATATATACACATATGTAATATATATGTATAAATGTGTGTATATGTGTATATGTATATACATATACACTTATATATGTATGTATAAGTATACTTATACACTTATACATGGAAATTAGAAATTTTTTTATTCCAAAATATGGCTGTTTGACATATTGGATTGACCTAAAAAGCACTTCTTGTTTCTGCCATAACATCCACATCTTTACCCAAACAGTAAGTTTAACCATCTTTTCCCTTACTGAGGTAGTATGTAATGCTGAAAGGAGATTTTTTTGTGGGAGCAAGGCTCTTCCTACTTCAGAAATCCTACTACAGCTGCCTGCCCTAATTTAGTGGAATAAACCTATTTTCAAACCCTGGGTCTGCAACTTACTAGCTGTAGGGAATGCTCTAGTAACATAACTTCTTTAAGCCTCTATCTGCATTGTGATAAGATGAGAAGGATGATATCAAATCCGTCAAGTGCTTTAGAGGTCATTTGTGTGAAATTTAATACTCTAAACTGATAGCTATTGAGCAAGCATTGGTCTACATCTCCTCATTGTAAAAGATGGCAACGTTAGCCAAAATTGGGTGTTCCCAAGGTTCGCTCTGGTGGAATGGGAGGTCAGGTGCCTTGGGAATATCTCTTTTGATGATCTGTGACATCTAAATGGGGTCACAGTGTCTTGGATCAGAGGGAGCCTCCTGGCTTTTCTAGTTTTACTTTTTATTTCCAATAGAACAGCACACACCACACACACTGCAGTTGACCCTCTGTGTCTGCAAATATGGTGCCCATGGGTAGAGAGAGACTCGAGCATTCATAGATTCTGGTATTTCCAGGTGTTCTATAACAAATTACTCATGGATACTAAGTAATTAATTTATATCCTAGCTTATTCCTGCATCTTCACTGTTTCCAGGAAGTTGGACGACAAGCATGCTGTAGATAGCTATTCCACATGAGGACAGTTCTCACGGGGCTCTGAGTCAACTGTGTTCTAGGGAACGCCCAGGAAGCCCAAGGTGCACTTGTCCTAGGCCTGATACCTTGCCATTCTCTGCAGCCAGGAAAAAAGGAACAGAAGGAAAGAACTGAAAATGTCCAGAAATATAAGCTAGATTTGGAAACATCAGAGAGGGAATGAAAGCAGCAAAAAAAAAAAAAAAAGGTAGTGGTGGTAGGGGAGCATTGCCACTGGATTCTTGGCCCAAGGTGGTGTTCTCTTAGATCCTTTTTAAAAATAAAAGAGAAAGAAGAAAAAGTAATCTGATTGGACAAAAGAACTATTATACTCTCAACTCTCCCGTGGCAAGAAAGACAAAAACAAGAACTTCATCCCCGAGTTTTACCAAATCACAGAAAAGTGCCTGAGAAGGATAGTCTGATTCCTAAGCGACATTATAGAAAACACCAGAATGAATGAAAATTTAAGCCTGAATGCAAACATCTGTGGAATTTTTACTTAGGGGAGAGAGAAAGAATGTGAGCTTAAGACCTACAGCATCTGAAAGAACAAGTTCATTAAAATAATAAGTATTGACCACAGTTTTGTAACTCTAATGGCACTCCCACATGGCACGGATTTTCTGAAACATACACATCCTTGAGAAACCACAATGTTTACTCTGTGTTTAATATGCACAAAATGTACCAGTGAGTGTTGTTTCTGCCTGTCTGACTGACCCTGTTCATCCTTCTTCTACACAGCATTCCTGTAAGCGCCCCTCCCAAGTGGCTGCCCTGCCATGGTCTGCCAGGCCTTGTGCCCATCAAAGGGGTACACCAGAGACCAGCCTGGGTGACTCCTGCAACACTTCAGCCCTGAGGCCAGAGTGGATTGCTCAGAAGAGGGCACATCACCCAACTAGGGCCATGCAGAGCCTTGTCTGACACTTAAGAGTTTGGAAGGGGTGAGGAGTTTTCTTTGTCTCTGGGATCGGGAAAGCTGAGGACCAGAAATCCTGGAGAGGCTTGGAGCCATCTTTGCCACTGCGTGCTGGATGTCTGCTGAGAGCACGGACAATGAAAAGGAAAGAAGGTAGATTCTCGAGAGGAGGAGAGACTCAGCTCTGGCTGACAGCCTTCCCAACACATGGCTGAGGGTTCTCTGTATCTCAGGCAATAACTGACCAGCCTGCACTGGCTGGTAAAGGGACTTCTAAAGAGGTGTAGGCTCCACTGACCTCCAGAGATGTGTCCTGGAGGACAAGGGGAGTGGCCCCCAGAGCAAACCCGCTGAGGACTCGTTGCCCTGACCGACCTGTGCTCTGTGCCTGTCAGGAATCAGATCGTCTGCATTACCCTATGGGCTTGTTCTCGAACCCTTTTCATATAAGAGTTCTTAATAAAAGGTCTCTTCAGATGAGATCTTACTTAATTGAAGCCACACAAAATGTCCCTAAATTCTCCCTTCATCCTCTAAGTCTTTCAGTCATGAACATGAGTACACTTTCCGGAAAAGCTGCTGTAAAGCATAGCTGTGGGGACTAGAGGAAGTGAGCAGTGTGCACATGACCATAAAATACAGTCTTTGTATAGGGGCCCCTCTGGATTCTTAAATGGAGGCTTAAACTGGTGTGTGTGTGTGTGTGTGTGTGTAAAGAAAAGAGAGGGAGAGCAAATGGGGCACAGACATAGAGCGGGAGAGGAAGGCAGGGCCAGCCAGATTTGGCCTGGTATCAGAAAAATTCCCAAACTCAAAAATAATTTTAAAAATTTTATTTTGAGCCGATGTGTGTGACCATGACCTATGGAGCTGTGTCCAAAAAGTCTCAAGCAAGTGGTCCCCGGATGGTTGGTTTATAGTTTGTTTTTATACATTTTAGAGACAGGAATTACAGGTAAAATCATAAATTAATGCATGGAAGGTGTTAATTTGTTTGGACTGATAAGGCAAATTTTAGTGCTAGAACATGCTAATTGTAACAAGTTATCAAAACATCTAACCTCCACTTTGTCCATCTGGAAGATGAGGGTTATCATGTCCACTTGACAGGGCTATTGAGGGGGCCAATGACATAGAAAGTGCCCAGCATGGCAGTACCTTAGATATAAAAAGCTCAGCAAGTGTGAGCTTTGGTTCCTTTCCCCTTCACCATGCCCTGGCTGTCTTCCCACAGTGCCCAGGCTAGACCTTCCAAGCAACAGTGACAAACTTACTGCCCTCATTCCAGAATAAGGCTTTGATACCAATGGGCACACATTGCAAACTCATGTGTCACAACCTCTGCGTGCATTACAGATGGCAGCTGGGGGGCAGGAGACAGCTACCCCTCCTTCCCTGGAGGGGAGAGTAGTGAATAGGCCAGGTCCAGCTCAAGTGGCAGTCTGGCCTCTCTGGCCTCACCTTTTACCGATGGCCCTGCTGTTCCACAGTTACCACCTTCATGTTCACATCAACCACCTCTTGGACTCATGTAGAATTGTGACATGAGAACCATCCGTGACAAATACCTCTTCTCCAAACCATATGCTGGGCTCCAGGCCAAACAGCGGTACTTGTGCGGTGAATCAGGTGGCTCTGCAGCTCTGCTCCCCAGGTTTCTGCTAAACCCGCTGATGTCTTCAAATAACCGGTAGCTGGACAGATCCAAAGGAATGGCAGGTTTGCCAACATACTTGAGTATGCTGTGTCTTTGAACATAGCATGAGAGGCACAAGGGGGTGATTGTGCCTTTACACACAGGTGTTTAAAGATACACATCTTCCTGAGATGCTTAAAGTAGTGACTGTCTTGAAGAAAAACAAGAGGGGCAATTTTTCGTTTTAAATAACTTGTTTTTCTAATTTCAAAAACAACAAATATTTACTGTAGAAAAAATGAATAGAATCTATTAGGGCAATTAACATTGGCTCCTATAACAAATAACCTTAAAATCATAGTGGATTAACAAAATAAAAATCTATTTCCCACTCACACAAGGCTGAACAGAAGTGTTTCTAAGCAGGTGGCTCTCTTTGGTGACTACCCACAGGCAGTGACTCAGGAATCCAGGATTCTTCCATTTTGCTGTGCTGTGACTCCCAGGACCTCAGGGTAGACCTTTTATATAATTTGACTGATTGGTCAACAAGCAAAGAGGGAGGGAAGGAGAGAGAAAAAGAGAGGGAGAGAAAGAAGGATTTCTCAAGATTTTTCTAAATCCAGGCCTGTAAGGCCTAGATCCCTTTTGCAGTCTATATCTCTTTTCCTACATTCCATTGGCCAGAACTGATTCCTTGGGCAACCTACATACAGGAAGCTTGGAAATACTATTTTCCTATATGCTTAGGAAGAAAATGACATGGCATGGCTAATACATAATTCTGGCTCTTCTCATACCACATGGAGCTCAACAGATAATCTGTAATAACCCTGAAACAACATTGTTAACAATATGGTTTGCACCCTCTGTGGCTTTATTTCAGACAGATATCCATACATATTGATATATATTTGCAAAATAGTGTTATACAGTACAGTATATACCATTTTTATAAAGTACTTTTTAAAAAAATTTGCAGCTGAACTAATAATGTTTTCTAGTAACCCAATTTTATTTTATTTTATTTTATTTTATCATTTTTTAATACATTAAACAATTAACTAAGATCCTTGAAGGATTTTTTTTTTTTATTGTTGGGGATTCATTGAGGGTACAAGAAACCATGTTACATTGATTGCACTTGTTGGGTAAAGTCCCTCTTACAATTGTGGGGTGTTTGTTTGTTTGTTTGTTTGTTTTTGAGATGGAGCCTCACTCTCTTACCCTGGGTACATTGCCATGGCATCCCAGCTCACTGCAGCCTCAAACTCCTGGGCTGAAGCCATCAACCTGCCTTAGCCTCCTGAGTAGCTGGGACTACTTTTGCTAGTTCGCCAGCACATCCGGCTAGTTTTTCTATTTTTTTCTTTTCTTTTCTTTTTTCTTTTCTTTTTTTTTTTGAGACAGAGTCTCAAGTTGTCACCCTGGATAGAGTGCTGTGGCATCACAGCTCACAGCAACCTCCAATTCCTGGGCTCAAGCGAGTCTCCTGCCTCCGCCTCCCAAGTAGCTGGGACTACAGTCGCCCACCACAATGCCCGAACATTTTTTGGTTGCAGCCGACATTGTTGTTCGGCGGGCCAGGGCTGGGTTTGAACCCACCATCTGAGGTGTACGTGGCTGACGCCTTAGTGGCTTGAGCCATAGGCGCCGAGCCTAGTAACCCAATTTTAAATGGCTGCATAGCATCACTCTGTATGGATAACCATAATTAATTTTTCAAATGTATTTTGAGGTTATTTCTAATCCAATTGCTAGACATTAGATAGTTCGGATTTTCTTTCATAAACAGTAATGTAATATAAACATGCAAAACATTTCTGATTAAGATAAATTCCTAGAAATGAAATTTATTTTTCAAAGGAAAATTTATTTTTAGGACTGAGCAAGTAGCTTCAAAATGTCTTCTTTCCTAGGATTTTATTTTAGGAAATTCAACTACTGTGACCATATTTTTGCAAAGCTTCACTGAGTCCTAAGCAGACAATTCTAGTTTTCTATAAGTGTCCTTATGGAAATATACTTAGCCTCTATTTGCTGAGGAAAGAGACTGTACTTTGTTGGGTCAGAGAGGAAGGGGATATCCAAAGCCATGAGCACTAAGATTGGCTGAGTCCCTGAGGCACACCAGGAAAAATGCGAGATGCTTTGCCAAGAATTACGTTTAATACTTGTGATAATCGTGAACAGTGAGTAAGTATATCCCAGTAGTGTGGAGAACACTAAGATTCGGGGACATGTGCTCACTGGCTCCAGACTGTTAATGGTGAAGCCAGAACTCAGACAGCCCTTGCCTCCTTGTCTTTGGGTGCGCTGAGCCCCTGTCTCTTCCTTGCCACCCTACGAAGGCAGGGAAAGCTCCTAGGAGCATATGACACTGATCACAGAAGCAGAAGAGCAGAGCTGGGCTCCTGTCTTGATTGTTTCAATCTTGATTGTTTCAGCCACCATGCTACCTTGGTGTATCTGTTTTTTACCTACAGGAAGAGAGGTTTGGACCATATATTGATCTCTAAGTCCCATTCATATCTCACACTTAAGGGTAAAGATCAGGGCTTGAGACCCAGCACTGTCACTGGTATGTCATCATACCCTTGAAGTGTCAGTCTGTAAATGCAGAATGTATGCAGGATGGCATCTTGAAGTCTTTTTACGGCTTATTGTGGAATTCTTTTGCAGAGCCTAGACAGAGACCTGATGCATAGTAGGAGTACAATAAAGGTTCACTGACTGGTGGCTCTTCAAGCCTTTCCATCCAAACACCCCCAAAATTTGCTGAATATTTACTTGAACTGCATCAGGATCTGGCTTGTCCTGATGGTCAAAAACAGAGACAGACTTCTGACATAGGATGTTAATTACTGTACACACCTGGGTCTAGTTTCCATTCATCCAGACACATGATTTTGCTGTAGCTATAGAGGGCTTCCCTTGGTTGTAAATAAATGTTTACTAAGGCAATATTGTCAAATGTGTTTCGTCAGTAATCTGGGACTCCTTACCAATGGGAGTCCTTACCAATGGGAACAGTGACTGTATTACCTCTTGGGCAACATAAGAAAATCCTGTATGTATGGCCTTTTCCCAGAAAAGTGCACATGTGCATGCACACACACACAGACACACAAAAACACTAGAGTAATTTTCAGAATATATAAATCTAACATGATCCTAGGACTGTTAGTTAAGATGAGAGGGTCCTAGTGGTCACCTGCTGGGCCAGACAGCAGGACTTCACTTGCTCAACTGTGGGGATAACCTAGAGGGTTCCCAGAGGGAGGCCAGAACAGCTGCAGTCGTGGGCACTAGAGTTCAGACCAGAGTCCAATTACCAACCAGTGTGCAGGCATTTGAATATTTTAACCCCCAGTGGTGATGTACTGGTGTAGGTCACCTACCGGCAGATTTACAGATACACATGAAATTTGCACACAAATTCAGGGGATTCAGGGGTGCTTGAAGCATTATCGACACCAAAGAAACAGTCCTCATATTATTGGGGCCTTCTAGAAATAAAAGAAAATAGAGCCACTTGGTTATGTGATTTAGGTACTGTGACTTTATCTCTTTAAGTGCTCAGGTCACGCAAAAACTGCAAAATGAGTGAATATGACTTATCTACTCTCTGAAGTCCCTCCCTCATTGTCGAGTCTACGGTCAGTGACTTGGTGGGAGACTGTTCAAATGCTACTTTCTCAGACTCTTTTATGGAGCTAACTGGGGTATAAATAAATTGGCGTGGAGTCAGTCCTTCAGAATAGCTTTCTAAAATGAGTCATAAATCGCCATGAGTTAAAGTCCTGTGCTGCAGCCCTGGGAGAGAGACAGGACAGCTGGTCACCAGAGTCTGTGAAATGACCTTTCCTGAGTTGGAAAGTTGTGTTGAGTCACCCTCTGGCCTCCGTTGTTCCAGACAAAGCAGTCCTAGTTTCTTTAACTTCTCCTCTTCGGTGTAATTTTCAAGCTGAAATGTATTAGCACAGACCAGGCTCCAACATTGGTAAGATTCTGACAAACATGAGCAGGGAACGGATTTTTTTTTTTTTTAAACAATAGACAACGGTCCCTCATTCACTCCTGAGTTCCCTCCACACCAACCCCTCAGGTAATCGCTCTTTCCCTCTTTTTTTTCTGTCTCTCTTCCATCATTCAAGTTGGCTTTTGAAATCCCGCGTCCTCATGAAGCCAAGTCCACAAAGGATGTTGCACAACTGCATTTTATTCTCTGCGCCTGGTGCAGTTGTACAATGCGGAGGTGTTCCGTGAAGCTTTCCTGATAAACTCAAAATATTCTCAAGGCCTTTCGCAGCCTAGCCAACCTGGAGGCTCCTAATATAGTGATCCGGCAGAAAAGGAAGGTCGCGAGGGCTTGCATGCAGCCGTTTTGACTGACACCAGACCCTAACCACCCTGAACAAGGGAGTCTCCAGTGTGACAAGAGGTGAATTACTAAGCCTGATGCCTTTCTGTGACAAGTATATGCTTAACCTTTAGGAACCAAGACAATGCTGGTCACAGAGGGGGTTTTTCAATTCATGAAAATCTTACCATTTTCCCACAAGGAGTCCCCTCCTTCTGGGGACAGGAGCCCTCCTCTGTCCATGGGGTTGGATCTCTTGGCAAGCAACTTTCCTGTAGGTCATTGACTCACTCTTGAATTCTTTCCTCTTGAAGCCAAGAACCCACTTGACAAGTTTAGGGGGCTTTCCACCTTTCACTGGACACTCTTTGTGCTGCCCTCCCAGGGTTCCCATGTCCTTCAGGGCCCAACAAATGCATTTATTATCTGCTTCCGCACCTCCCAGTTTTAATACTTTTGAGCCTGTCGGTTCCTCAGTATGGCCTGGCTCTTCTCCCAGACATTTCTCCCTGCATGAGTATCACCAACCCTACCATCATCCGTAAGCCTTGTTTGGGTGGGATTGCGTATAGCTCCCATAGGGACAGTAAAGCGTGTAATCCTGCAAGAACAGAGGGTAGACACTGGATAACTGAGCAAGAAGGATTGTAGAGGTAGGGAGAGGCCAGTTGCTGGGGCACCAGGAAAGCCAGTTGAGTTCGGACATCCTGTGGTGGGAAAGGGGAAGCCCCTGACATATGCATGTGGTAAGACAGGCCTCTCTGATGCCATCCCTGCCGGCATTGAGGTTTCTAGATGGTATTTTACCTGTGGCCATCCATGTGCCAGTTTCCCATCCTTTCATCCATGTGAATAGCTAATTTTTCCAGTGATGTGGGAGCAACCTGGCTGAAGAGAAGATACATTTGGACAAGGCTATGAATTCCTGTACCATCATCCTGCTGATGAATACAGAGACTACCATGTGCCCTACTTTTGTTCACAGTGAAAATTTTTAAGCTGGACATTAACAGTATCTTTCTTAGAATCTTTGGGCAAAAGCTTAACAGTCTCAGGCAGAGGACAAAGGGCCCTCCCAGTGACTGGTTTCAGATGTGACCAGCTGTACATCGGCTCTCCTCTCCTGGCCCCACAAAGAAAACGCCACAATCCTGGGTGGGAGGGGACACGCTTTTATTTCCCAGCGGAGGAGTTAATGTGAATGAGACCAGCAAACCCCTCCCGGGATGCCTGAAAACAAACCCTTCTTGGGTCAATTTCCAGGGTGACACTGGAGCTGGAAAGGGATCAGTGGCCATCGGGAGAATGTGTGAAATTCAGTCATGAATGAGATCAAAGCCTCCATCCAGGTGAAGGGCAATCCCAGACTGGGTGGGATGCTGGCACTTCTGCATGGTATTTGGGGATTATTCCTGGACAGACTGAAAAGGAGAAAGAAACCTCCAACAAAAAAGCAGAGTTCACAGCAAAAAGGAACAAAGCAGTCAGGTTTGTCTCATTGATGTTTTTAACTAAAATTCCAGAAAGCATCTATTTCAGAGGAACAAGAGGCCAGAATATGGAGGCAGGTGCAGATGGGACCAACATTGAGTTTTCTTTCTGCTGATCATCGTGCCAGCATTTCATAGGTTTTATTTCACTTCATCTTAGCAACAACCCTGCATGAGCTATGTTATTGTCATCTCCTTGTTCAGTTGAAATGCTGGAATTTAAATGAATTTTAATTTTTCCTATTTAAAATCAGTGTATAATTCGTAGGTAATAGAATGCACCAATATTAAGAATACAGTCTAATGAATAATGTTTGACAGTTATATATCCAAAAAACCACCTCCTTAACCAAGACAGAACATTGTCATCTATATATCCAAAAAACCACCATCTTAACCAAGACAGAACATTGTCATCTCCTCAGAAAGTTTCTGATGCCCTTTCCAAATCAACAACCTTCGGCCAAGAGGTACCCACTCTTTAGTTTTCTATTATTAGTTGTGCTCATTGTATTAATTTTCTAGGTCTGCATAACAAAGAACCACAGTCTGGGGAGCTTAAACAACACAATTTGGAGGATAGAAGTCCAAGGTCAAAGTATCTGTAGTTTCTTCTGAAGCCAGTCTTTCTCCCTGTGTCCTCACATGATTTTCTTCCTGTGTGTCTGTGTCCTAATCTCTGCTTTGTAAGGACACTAATCGTCTAGGATCACGGCCCCCCTCTGATGGCCTCACTTTAAATTAATTTTGAGGCTCATGTCTCTAATTATACTCACATTCTAAGTACAAGGTATCAGAACATGAACACTTGAATTTGAGGGAGGACACATCCCACAACACCTATTCTTGCTTTTTTCACCAAACATATATATTTTCTTTTCTCCAAGAAAGTTTATTTCAGTACACAGGGTGGCCATAAAGTTTATGTGCAATTTCAAGTTATATGCTATTTTAAATTGCACATGAACTTTATGGCCACCCTGTATTATAGGATGTACATATTATGGGGGTACCTGAGTTTTGGCTTCATATTTTGTCTTTTAAAATTATAAATCAAAGTTATAGGTGTGCTCTTCACCCAAAAAGTGTGCAATGTACTCAATACTAAATTGGAGCTAGTTGAGCAACGCCCAACAAATATTTTTGAGGCTCATTCATATGGCTGTGTTTGTCAATAGTTTATTCCTTTTGTTCATTCTGTGACTATATCCTATTTTGGTTATCCATTCTTGTTAATGTGCAGTTTTCAGTCTTTGGTTCTTTTTTCAAAGTCTACTATAAATATTCTTTCTTTTTTGTGGAGACAGAGTCTCAAGCTGTCACCCTGAGTAGAGTGCCATGGCATCACAGCTCACAGCACCTCAAACTCTTGGGCTCAGGCGATTCTCCTGCCTTAGCCTCCCAAGTAGCTGGGACTACAGGCGCCCACCACAACACCTGGCTATTTTTGTTATTGTTGCCCTGGCCAGGTTCAAAGCCTCCAGCCTCAGTGTGTGTGGCCGGCATCCTACCCACTGAGCCACAGACGCTGCACTGCTATAAATAATCTTATTCAAGAATTTTTGTGCATATATGTTCATTTCTCCTGGGTAAGTTGCAGGGCAATTTCACAAAAGCTTGCCAAGCAAAGTTCCAAAGTGGCTATTTAATTTTACAAGCCCACGGGAGCGTGAAAAGTCACTACTTCCTACACATCCTTGTCAGTGCTTGTTTTTACCAATCTTAAAATCATAAAATAAATTTAGTCATCCTAGTATGTGTGAAATGGAATCTCATTGTGATTTTAGTTGAATTTCTTTAAATACTAGTGATGTTATAAATCTTCTCACGTGCTTACTGGTTTTTTCTACATCTTTGTGAAATGTACGTTTAAGGGTCTTTTGCCTTATTAAAAAAATTGAATTGTTTATCTTTTTCATTGATTTATAGAACTTATATATTCTGTATAAAAAAGTCATTTTTCAGATAAGTATATTAAAATATCACCCTCCCATTTGTGACTTGCTTTCCAATTTTCTTAATGGTATTTTCTGATGAGAAGAAATGATTAATTTATACCTTTTTTTCTTTTGGTGTGTTTTTGATGCCCTGTCTGAGAAATCTTTGCCTATTCATAATTATAAATATAGTCCCCTCAGTTTTCTTCTAGAAGATTTATAATTTTACATTTTGTCTACATTAAACTAATTCCTCCACATGGTATAAGGCAAAGGCACAGTTTCCTTAAAAACTTTCCTTTCTCCATTGCTTTGGTGACTTTGTTAAAAAAGAAATTGATCCTACGCGTGTTGGTCTATTTCTGAACTCTATTTTGTTTCTTATATCACTGTTGTTTGCTTTGTTTACTGAAGCTTTATAACAAGTCTTAAAATCACATAGTGTATCTCTTCCATCTTCTTTTCTAAGATCATATTGGAAAATTCGGTTTTGTTATATTTCCATGTAAGTTTTATGTTTAGTTTGCCAATTACTACAAAAAAAGCCTTCCTGGATTTTCACTAAAACTTTACTGACTGTTTTTAGCAATGTAGGAAGAGTTGCCATCTTAATAATATTGAGTCTTATTTTTTGTTTTTTTCTGAGACAGAGTTTCACTTTATCATCCTTGGTAGAGTGCTGTGCTGTCATAGCTCACAGCAACCTCAAATTCTTGGGCTTAAGCAATTCTCTTGCCTCAGCCTCCCAAGTAGCTGGAACTACAGGCGCCCACCACAATGACTGGCTATTTTTTGGTTGTAGTTGTCATTGTTGTTTGGCAGGCCCTGGCTAGATGCAAACCTGCCAGCTCCCATGTATGTAGCTAGAGCCCTAGCAGCTGAGCTATAGGCGCCGAGCTGACATTGAGTCTTCTAATCCATGTTGTGCTATAGCTCTCCATTTATTTAGACACTCTTTAATTTGGGGGAATATTTTCACTGCCTAGGTTTTTCATGTTTTCCATTACGTTTATTCCAAAGTATTTTATATGCATGATGTTTTGCAAATTGCATTTTAATTTTTTATTTTCTAGTTTTGTTGCCAGGATATAGAAATATGTATTTTTAGATTATAGGTCTAGTCATTGCTTTTATTTTAATTTCAGAATATTACAGGGGCACACACATTTTGGTTACATAATTTGTGTTTGTACATTTTAGGTCAAAGTTATAAGTGTGACTTTAATCCAGAATATATGCATTGTACCAGTTAGTTGTGAATATACTCATTACCTCCTCTCCCCTCCCACCTACTTGATTTCTGCCCAGTTTTCCTTCCACATGTACACACAAGAGTTTACTGACTAGTTAGAATTTACTGTTGAGTACAGCTGATATTTGTTTTTACATTAGTATGTAGAAATCTTAATATAATTGTTAACTAACTTATTATTTCTACAAGTTCCTTATTGATTCACTGACTGCCTACATATATAATCACATCATGTGTAAATTAAGAGTTTGACTTTTTCTCTTTCCAATACTTTTGCCTCTTATTCCTTTACCTTGGCTTGTTACCCATGCTAGCATGTCTAGTATAATATTGAATAGAAGTGGCAACAGCAAACATCCTTGCTTTGGTCCCTTTCTTAGGGGGAAAGGATTTAGTATTTCATGATAAAATATGCAGCTACTTATAGGTTTTTTCATAGACATTATCAGATTGCAGAAGTTATCTTTCTTATTTCTAGCTCGTTGAAAGGTATGCTTCTTTTGTTTTTTATGAAGGGGTTAATTTTGTAAAATGCCTTTTTTGCATCTGTGGAGATGACTGTAGGTTCATGTGTTAAATTTTATTAATTGAATTGTTAATGTTAAACAAATGTTGTTTTCCTGAATAAGTTCTTCTTGGTCATGGGTATGTGTGTGTATATATATATATATATATAATTGCTAGTATTTTATTAAGATTTTTAGGTAGAGATTTATTAACTTTTTCACAGTCACAAAGTTAATAAATGTGGGAGTCTTAAACTTGAACCCATGTTTACTCAATTTTATATCCACTGTTCTTTCTTTCTTTTTTTTTTTTTTTATTAGTTTACTCTTTTTTTTATTGTTAGGGATTCATTGAGGGTACAAGAAACCATGTTACACTGTTTGCATTTGTTGGGTAAAGTCCCTCTTGCAATCATGTTTTGCCCCCAAAAGGTGTGGCACACACCAAGACCCCACCCCCCTCGCTCCTTCCCTCTCTCTGCTC
>CAUYON010203960.1:0-64446 GCA_963573935.1 Arctocebus calabarensis | reverse complement strand
CTGGCCATTTTTTGGTTGCAGCCGTCATTGTTGTTTGGTGGGCCCAGGCTGGATTCGAACCGCCAGCTCAGGTATATGTGGCTGACGCTTTAGCCCGCCGAGCCACAGGCGCCGAGCCCACCTTTTTTTTTTTTTTTTTTTAACTGTTGGGGATTCATTGAGGGTACAAGAAACCAGGTTCCACTGATTGCATTTGTTAAGTAATGTCCCTCTTACAAGCTTTTTTTTTTTTTTTTGAGGCAGAGTCTCACTCTGTTGCCCTGCATAGAATGGCGTGTCATCATAGCTCACAGCAACCTCAAACTCTTGGGCTCAAAAAGTCCTCTTGTCTCAGCTTCCCATGTAGCTGGGACTAGAGGCACCCGCCACAACACCCAGTTACTTTTTCTACTTTTAGCAGACACAGGGTCTCACTCTTGCTCAGCCTGGTCACAAACTCCTGAGCCCAAGCTATCCACCCTCCTTAGCCTCCCAGAGTGCGCTAGGATTACAAGACGGCCCGGCCTTAAAGCTCACATCTTATATTGGCAAGTAAGCCCAAGACAATCTCAATCTCTGTGGGAGACAAGCTAATGATGTCTGCAGGCTGGATTTGGCCTGCAAGCTCCTGTTGCCATCTCTGGCTCAGCCACTGAAAGAAAAGCGTCTCAGAAAAGGCGATGAGTCAGCACCAGCTGGCCCAGATGGAGTGAGAACTCGGTAGCTGTGGGCCAACCAGGTGCGGGAATGCCGCCAGGTGTGGACGGGCAAGGCCTGCCCAGTGATCCCTGGCTGTCCACAGGGGCCGGTCCTATCCGCCTGGGGGCCCTGGGTCTCTTTTTAAGTTGGCTCCCAGCTGTGACTTTAGTACCACCTAGTGGACCTCAGAGGAAGAGCGCTATGTTTTAACCAGGTTAACTCTGACAAAGCTAATTTACTAGCGCTGCGGGGGTGAGGCCAACCGAAACGCCAGAGCCAAAGCGAACCATCACAAATGAAAAGGAAGCCATGTTTGGATAAGTGTAAACTCAAAGCTTTCCGTGGGATAAGGAGCCAGGTTCACAGGAAAATAAGTTGAGCTGTTTCCTCAGGCCGCCCAGTGCTGTCTGACTGAGTCTGTGGTCAGAGCTGATGGAACCTGCCCCGTCCAGTGCTGGGGAGGCCCTCACAGCCTAGTGTTTTTCAACCTTTTTAAAAATCTCTCAGCACACCTGAACCTATAGTTAAACTTGTGCGGCACAGGTACATTCTGTTGATAAAAAGATTACACTTTTTATCAAGATTAAAAAGAATACACTTAACCGTATGTTGAACTTCTTTCAAAAATAATTTCATTAATGATCTTTAAAATTTTTCAGGGCACATCTAAGATCCTTTTGTGGCACACCAGTGTGTCGTAGCACCCTGGTTGAAAATCGCTGACCTAGAGAGGGAAGCCCACCAGGCATCTTACAATTTCCAGCTTTCTTTTTTTAAGCCTCAGAAAGAACAATCCCATATCAATGTTTGTGCTCGAGTATATCCTGAGTCACAAGGGTAAAATCTGTGTTCTGTGTTTATAGTGTTGAAAAACTATTGTGAGCGCTCTTCAAGCTGCCTATTGGAATATTTTCCCTTCATTAAAAGAAAAAAAAATCACTTTCCATTCCTTTATTTTTGGAAAAGGACAAACTCTGTTTCTTCTGTTTCCAGACTATGTTGACCCACGGGAATGTCTAAACAAAAATGTTTTGCTAAAACTCATTTGCCTACAGAAAGCTGTTCTAATTCCTCCCCTTCCCCACTGTAGCATCAGTTTACCCCGCATGCATCTGCATGTACTGCTAGACCTCTCAGTTCCTCAGGCCCGGGTGTTTTGTCTCCTTAGGGAAAGCTTCTTAAACCATGGGGCCCAAATGTTGTTTTCCCTGCTTTTCTTTCTTCTGCTTCTTTTTATTTTTTTGCGGTTTTTGGCCAGGGCTGGGTTTGAACCTCCCACCTCTGACATATGGGGCCAGCACCCTATTCCTTTGAGCCACAGGCGCCACCCTTCCCTGCTTTTCTTGAAAGCCCAGGGAAGGCCCTGCACTTATGCATTTTTGATACTCTCAACCATCCTGCTCACTGTCAACAGCATTTTTTCTGTTGTTGTTACTGCAAGATCAGCAGGGGAGAAAATAACCCGGGGTACTATTCGAGTACTAGATTCATGATAGTTACTTGAGACTATTGTTGCTAAGCAAACTGGAAAGTTTAATTTGGGGGATACCTCAGTGTACAGAATAAAATCTCCAGATTTCTGGAAAGTCATCAGAAATACAAAAGCATTCCCTAGAGCAGACAGCAAAAGATTGGGGATTTCCAATCTTTGTCTTTAACTTCCACTTTCAGGAAGGGCATTTTTGTTTCAAGTTTGTGGTTTTCCAGTTATAAGAGGGTCTGCGTCTGAAAGGGCAGTTAGATCTGTCACCAGCCAGCTCTGAGCTTTCTCTGCCCTCTTCCCGCCCTGAGATGTCCATTGTACAGAAGGAGAGAAACCCAGTGGTAGGACATGCTGGCCTTCTAAAAAAGGAATGGTGCTTTTAACAGATACACTCACACAACGGTGCCCAGCAGAGCAAAAAGATAGCAAAGGGGAGGATGGGAGAAACTTTGGACGTGAGGTTGTGCAGAAAACAATTCCCAGGATGGTTAAGAGTAGCAATCAAAGGCCCTGGAAATTCCCAGGAGGCCAGCAGGCTTCACCGGGCAAAAATCCAAAAAAAAAAAAAAAAGTTACTCTTGGTTGTCTCTAAGAACAGTGGATGTCCATGGGGAATGGGGACAAAAGAGAATTTCTAGAGTCCTTCTAAATTTAAAAGCCATATCAGGCAGAGTTACTTGCAATCAGTAGAGAATATCTTAATTTGAACTTTTCCAATGACGAGTTTTAATCTTACTGCTTGCACCTCAGCTCAGAATTAAAATGGCAAGTTGCCTTTCATGTCTTTGAGAGACAGGGAACCACGCATTTTTATAGTAACTTCAAAATGGTGTGGTGGGGCCATTGCCTTCTGTATACTCATCACTCCTTCCAGGAGGGGAGCTGGTCTGAGGAGCTAAGACCCAAGAACAGCTGGGTCCAGGGCCTGGTGATTTGTTTAAGTGTTAAGGTGCTGTCCCATCCCTCTCCCAGGCTCTGCCTCTCCAAACTCCAGGCCACAGAAGAGGAATGCTGGGAGGATGAGGAATCAGAAAAGATCAGGGAAGCTGCAGGGCTGGGTTCCCAGAGACTCCCTGGAATGTGGAGGGGGCACTACAGGCTTCCAGCACCTCCTGTGCTGGGAGCTGCTCACTCACAGCTCAGAGTGAGTAGCTGGCCATGATCAGGGGCTCTTCTCTGAGCCTGGTCACACCCCACCCCTTGTAAAGGGGGACTGAAGCTTCTGGTTTACAGTCTGGTTGCAAAAAGAGAAAAACACGTCAACAATGACTTGATTGGTCGTAACACAAAGGCACATTTTGGTTCCATTCTCAGTTAGCATTTGTATTTTGATGCCATACCTGATACGTGGCCAACAGAGTTCTGACATGAGACAAGTATATTCTGAGTGCTCATAAGTAAGTCAAAAATGGCCAGAGATTTTAGGTCAAGGTGAGTTTATTGTCCAAATAGCACAACCTAATTGCATCCAAAACCATTTTCAAATCCATCTTTAAACTAGTCAGAAGAACAGATTATTATTTTTTAAATCACTTAACACTGAACAGATAAAACCTCTTAAAAGGTAGCTGACTATATCATGTCACCATCATAGCCAAAAAGACATTTTTTTTTGCCATACTTCCTAAAAACCTTTTTGTTTATACTGACCATGCTACTTTAGCACTTTCTAACATCCCGACCAAATAAACACCCACACCTCTTATAGAGTACATTGTGAGAGAATAACATTGACTCGATATGGCATCACACTCGTTTTAAAGCAAAAAAAAAAAGGGGGAGGGGAGAAAAGAGAGAGAGGAAAAATCAAAGTCCACGATGAGAAACTAACTGAGAGAGAGAAGAGAGATCTGAGGTACATGGTACGAGGGTAATGAACATAATGGAAAAAATCCAATGGCCTAGGGATTTGCTGGGAATGCAAGAGTTGGCCGGCAGTGAGAACTCAAACCAATTAAAAATAAAAATGGAAAATACTGTTTTTCAAGGACAGGCACCTGTCAAAAGGATGTACATTGGATACTGTAATGGCTACAGTCTGTAAGGCACTTTTTTTCCCTCAAAGGCGGCCGCAGGCACAGTGTGGACACTGCGGTCACTGCGCGCATGCACGCATTTGCTGATGGCTTCTTGAAACCTGAGCTGAGAACGGGGTCTGACAACCCAGCCAAGTTTAAAAGCAGAGTTACACAAATGTAGCATCATTTCTGGCTGAAATGACTATTCCGGGGTGTTTAGAATCCAGAATCATTAAAAGCCACGTGGGGTGAGGAAGTAATAAACGTCCTCTTGCATCTTCCTACCCTATTTTGTACAAAGTGGGTGGCTGCTGCATGAACAGCTCTTGAAAGCCGCTCCAAGTCCACACCAAGAGAAGCCGCACTCATTCTATAGCTACAGGGGATGTGTTGGCTTAAGGGGACTTTACTGTCTCAGCACTATTTTTTCCCTTTTAAAGCTATTCTCAAGGTTGGACTGTCTCGAAGATAAACAAAGAGGAATCCTTTTGGCTTACTCAGACTTCCTCCTCACCCTACCTCCATTTCCCACACTATCAATATTATCTTTGTGAACTAGAAAATCAATTATTTACATGACATAAGGTGCAAGTCTATTTCTTCTCCCAGCCCTGTCCCCTGTGGCCCACGGAGAGAAAATTCCCCTGCCCTCTTTGAGAAAGTCATCTGATCCTGCCTAATGTTCTTAACCTGCCTGAACCAGAGCTCCCAGGGCATAGTCTGGAGAGGCCCTGAGGGTGCTAGACTGCAGGAAAGCTGCAGTTCTCGAGGGACGCAGCGTGATGCTGCCAGGGTTGCTTTCTCCTCTGGCTTTGTCACTTAAACCTCCAAGCCATGCGTGCCCCTGACCTGGCTGACAAGAGAGACAGAACAGAGCCTCCTGGATAGAGCACACAGACCCAGGGTAACAGGCAGTAAGGTGTGGTGTGCCCTTCAGGGGGTCCTGGGGCAGTTCAAAATAAAGCCTCTAATAAGAGCAGCCCCCTTTTCCAAGGAGCTTTCTGGTCAGCACACGTTCTGCTGAGGGAACTGCCCCTTGCTTTCTCCTGCAGGCTCCTTGGCTCTTATGAACCCGCATGGAATTTAATTATGCTTAGCATATATTTTTGGCATACTAGGATTTCCTCCCCCTAGGATTTGGCCAAAATAGGGGAAGGATCAAAATTTGGCAGGCTGGGGGAACAATGTAGCCCCCACTGATGGAGGAAAAAAACGAAGAAAAGGAAGTAAAAAAGAGATGACAAGACAACAAAGTAGGAAAAGATCAGATTTGGAACCCCGTTAGTGGGAGGTAAGAAAGAGAAAAAAAATTTTAAAAGAACAAATTCAAATCCATGGGGAGCCTTGAACTCTGGAACAAAAACTCCTACCAAGGAGACCAAGATCCAAGGAGAGGGCGTCAGTTATCTGCACAAGTCCAGGAGTCCTTTTGTTTAAGCGGGAGCAGACAGAAAATTTAAATAGTCCAGCACCTTCTGGGCACCAGCCCCACACCCACATCACACCAGGGCCTTAGGGCAGGAAAGAGAAATAGCTACAAGGACCCCGGGGCAGAGGGGCTACAGGAAGAATGGAAAGTTACAGACTGGACAGTCTGGTAGGCCTTTTCCTTTCCTTGTCAGATTCTCTAGTTCGCTACTTCTGCTTCAGCTCAAGAGTTGGTCATTGTTAAATAAATTTGCACCTCATTTTCTCTTTAAGCACCAAGACTCCCCCAAACCCTCAGATCCAGTCTTTCCCTCATTCTATGGGACTCCTTGGGGCCCAGAATAGTGTGCTGTGCAAAGTGGGCTCTTATAAAACACTGGCTAACTTGCTGGCTGCTCAACTTTCCTCACCAAAACTTCAGAATTCACCACCCACTGTCCCACCAGAAATTCCCTAGAATTTTAGGGTCATGCTAACCCACAAAGCTCTGAACCCTTCTAAACACACGTCACACAAGACAGACTCATTTGGAATTTCATCCCAGCAGACAAGCAGCCTCTTTCTCTCCCTTCAACTACCATTCCATACTCATTTACCTATTTTTTTTCTCTCATGCCAACTCCATGCGATTTAAAACCTGACGACCATTTAGTGCTTTGCAGAGGACCTGGCCTTGCACCGTGCTTGCCCGTACGGTCTGCGACAGAGGTGGGGGAGGAGCGCGCCATAGACGCCGCACTGCAGATTCCTCTACCCACAGATTCAGACCTAGGAAAACCTCAGAGGCCAGCAGAGACTGGGGGTGTCCATGCCAGGGAAGGGGAAAGACAGAGAGGAAACTTTCAAGATGCAAGTCCTCATGAAGATGAAAGCCCTGCTTTTGAAAAAGCGGCAAGATAAGGATCTCCAAACAGCCTGCTGGAATTCTTTTCAGTCTATTTCCTGATTACCTGGTACCCCTAAGTGCAAATTATGACTTTCTAATGCACTGCATAAATGTTTGTATTGAATGTCTGCCTTGGAGGGGAGGGAGGATCTCTTGGTTCAATGTATTTTTTCCATCATGATGAGGAGACCGGAGTCAAAATGGGAGCCTGATGGCTTTCATGACAGGAAAGGTCCCCAAGTGTGAGACCCTGGGGCCCCATCCACCTTGCCTTCCGAGAGGGACTTCAGTGCCCCTCCTCATCCTGCTCACCTTCCCTGTTCCTCACCCTCCTGGGCTCCCAAACAGAAACTGTATGTTTGTGAGGTATTATGAAAACAAAAATGTGAATCATTGCCTTTTGTAGTTATTGATTTTGTCCAGTAAACCTGAGGTAAAGAATACTCTGTCTTTGAAGAATGTGATTAGAGGAAAAAAATAAAATAAAATAACCCACAAAACCAAAAAGGAAAAAAACAAACAAACAAAAAAAAAACCAACCATGAATATGCTACCAGAAGAAAACAGACTATGGAAGGGCTTTTCCAGTACGAAGAACTCATATCTCAACCATCTACTTTAGGACTTGGAATTTAAGCAGTAAAATAATATATTATAAAAATGTTTATAAAATAGCAGCACACTCTGTGAAACATTACAGCTAGGTACTGTTAATGTGAATAAGGATGAACCATCTTAGCTTCTTAGCAGCGCAAAAAAAAATAATAATAATAAAATGAACAAAATAAAATGAAAAATAAGAGACCCTTAGATTTTTCTCCATCTTCACCCCTCATACTATGAAACAAGGCAGAATCTGTGTATAAAATAATTCTTCAATGTAGCCCTGTTCTGATTTTTCTTTTTTACTTAAAAAAGGCAAATATTTTAACAAATAGCTTCATTACCTGTCAATTACAATTGTGCAAAAAAAAAAAAAAAAAGTCGTTGCTCCAACCTCTTTGCTAACTGAATGCCTCTAAGAAGTGGAGAGGAAAAAAAGAAATTCAAGTACGCTGAATACAACCTTGCAATAAAATTAACAAAAAAAAAAAAAAAAAAAACACAAAATGGAAAAGGGAACAAAATGCCACGCCCTGATGTTTAGCCATCTTCCTTTGCACCAGCAATAACTTTTCTTTCCACGTCCAAAGGAGAAGTATATAGGTGGGAATTAAGATCCTTCTGTGCCATAAAAATGCTAACATTTTTGTTTTTAGGCTTTTCTGAGGAATGTTGTGATGGGAATGTCAGCAGAAGGGAGTGTCCCTTAACTCCTGGTAGGAGCACCAGAACTCCATGCTGGAGAATGTCAGATATGGGAAGTGAATAGACTCAGACTGGGGCAGAACCGTATGGGGAACAGAGAAGAGGGAAGGCGTATTCAGCATGATTTGCATAAACCATCCCATCTATCCCTCAGGAACAATTTTTCAAAGTGCTTTTCGAATGGAATGGTTTATGACAACGCTAAACTTTGGACCAGACATGCCAATCAGCACCAAAAATTAGTTTTTCGTAATAAAGGATGCCAAGGTCACATTACCCTCTTGTGGAGTAGGAGAAAAAGATTCCATTCCAGATCCCGCCCTTGGTGTCCATCTGCCTCCGTGTCATCTGAGTTTTGGTTATGGCCCATACCTACATTTCCCCATTAGATGACAAGATGGTGGTGTCTGCAACGAACCAGAACCGAACCAGAACCACATTTGGAAGAAGAAGCAGGCTGTCGCAAAATGTGAAACCAGGGAGCCAATCACCTGTGTCCAACTGGCAAAATAAAACATTGTTTCAGGTAGCAGCTACTGTAGCTGGCAGAAAGCCTTAATGCAGAGACCCATCAGCTCCTGACTTAGTAACAGGTGGTTAAGAGCAAAAAGTGCTTCTACGTCCAAAGTGGTTCCATCGTGTTGAGAGATCGTTCTGTACTCCCTCCTCGTTGTGTCCCTCATTTCTAATTCCTTCTGGAGTTCATTGCTTTGCAATCTAACCATGCCATAAATGGCATACACAGTTCCTTAAAATTATACTAAAAGGGGTGTATGTGCTAGTTTATAACATGAAAAAAAAAAGTCTCCTCTAATACGTTCCCATATTGCAGGCGTACATATTTCCTAGCTACTCTGCAGGTTTTCCTGTAAGCATTTTACTATTACTTTTATATAATCAAACAATAACTGTTCGCATATACAAGGGATTCCCTTATGTTGTACTTCAAATAGGCACCAAATGCTTTTAATTATTCCGTTTTTATAGGACCCTTTTCTCTCACGTCTAAAAGATCTTTAAATATGATCTAGGTGGGGGGTAGAATTTTTTTTTTAAAGTTTCATCCTAAAACACAAAGAACAAAACATAACCAGAGAGAAGGAGAGAGCAGATGATGAATGCGCCTCTCTCTTTCCGCCGGACTCGGCGTCCTCACAGGTCAATATCCCGCACATCTGTAGGGGTGCTGGCTTGGTCCAGTTCGTCCTCCGACTTCGATCCATCCCGCTGGTCCTGGCGGTACTGCTGCAGGCTATTGAGAAGCACCGCTTCGATCTGCTCCTGGCAGGCTTTGAGACAATCCTGGAGAAGAATGGTCCAGACCAGAGCTGTTAGTAAGATGAGCAGGACACACAGAGCATTTTATGAAGAAAACATATAATTCGGTTTGCATAATTTCATACTAGTTTTCTAATAGAAATAAAGTGAAGTAAAGGGAGATGTTCTTGAAGCTCCATAGAACATCACGTCCCCAAGCTAGCAGCATCGGTATCACCTGCGACCTTGGAAACACAGAATCGCAGTCAACCCCAGACCAAGCTAAGCAGCATCTGCGTTTTAGCAGAGCCCAGCTGATTCACATCCTGAGCAGCACTGGCCGAGGTGGCGGTCAGCTTGTGGACGGCACAGCCTGGTTGGTAATCTGGATGCTTTCTGCCTGCGGAAGGTGGGAGGTAGCAGAGAAAAGGGGAAGGTCCCTGGAGGTGCTGCAGTATTAGCAAGCTCAGTCACCAAGGAATAGAAAAGAAAGAAGGCAATGGACTGAACTGTGCCGACCCTCACATAAGCTGTGCAAACCCTTACAAATAAACAACCCCCTCCTCCCTATTTTCTGCATATTTATCACTTCCTCAACTCTCAGAGCAACACAATGCAGACGGGTTATAAAATTCTGGACACCCAAGCCGTCCAATTTGGGAATAAACAAGAATATACGCAGCATGCTTTAATACTAATCTATATTTGGTAGGAGAAATTCAGAGTGTGTGTGGTCCAGGCAGGAGCTTCTCCTAGGTGGCTGGCATGGAATTCGATAGCAAGGCACAGGTGTCACTAGGAAGGGACTGTGGCTCACATCAGGAAGTGGGTGTGAGCTGAAGTGTTGCCAGTAGTGCATTTTCCAGCTTTCCTTCTCTGCAAGGCTGCCTTTCCACACTCTCCTTAGAAGCATATACATAATAAGGAAAATATGCTAAATTGAAACTCCCTGTGTCTTTCCACAGTTTAATATAAATTCCCTTTTGTGTGTTCATAGTGTAATTTTCACCACCTTTCTTGCCAAGCACAAAAGCATCCTTTATTTTCCAAAGATCTACAATAACGTTGGCATTAACTAATAACGAACAAACTTCCCACATAGTTAAATTTTACTTTCCTACCTCTCAACTATTCTACATGTCAAACTACAGCTTTTAATGAAAATGAAGGAGTAGGAATGAGAACAGACTGGGAGCTACAGGCAGAGATGAACCATCGCCTGGAATTTCCTTTGGAATACAGGAGGGGGGTATTTGCTGCCCGCCAACCACTCTTGCAGGCAGCAGTTAAGTCATTTCACTTTTCTGATCTCAGCTTCCCCATCGGTAGAGTAAGGAAACTTAAACACAAAGAGTCAAAAGCAACTGAAATAACATATGGTGCAGTGCTGAGTGGCAGCCCCATAGATGTTCATTTTTTTATTACGTATAACAGCAAATCAGTCCTGGAATCTGAAAGAACCGTTTACATTTGTTTGAAATGAGGTATGGATTAGCATGAACTCCAGACTGGCAAAGGGTCCACTGTGTGTCTGGCACTGGGGGGAGTGTTGAACAAGACAGATGGGACCCAGCAGAGGACATCCCTGTGCCACCCCAAACAAAGATGGGATGGAGTCAGGCTCTGGCAATTAAGGACCTGCTAACCCAGCTCGAACTTTCCCTGGCATCTTCTGGTCACACGCCCTACCCTTGCTGACCCCCTTAACTAGTGATTAGACTCTCCTGGCTCTGTCCACCTCCTCCCTGTCAGGCTCTTCCCAGAGTACTTCTTCCAAGGCTTTCGTGGAAGCACTGTGTGCTCACAGGTCACCACTTGCTAGGTGGGAAAGGCTAAATGTATAGTTTCTGGGTGCATTGCATTTCAGTAGATGTTTGAAAACCTTACAGCCTTATAATCTAAAAAAAACCTTAAATACAAAAAAAAACCAAAGCTAATGTTGGGGTGAACACATAAGGCAAAGGGTGACTACAGTCAAAGCTACTATGGAGTGCCCTTAGGTAGGTGCTGCATTCAAGAGGGACATGAGTCTGACACCATCCGTTTTTCTTTTACAGCTGAAATAGACGGCTCCTTCTCCGTCTGAGCACCATGTGAGAAGCTGGTGTATTCAGAGGGGCTCTGCTGCCGGGCAATAGGCACCTGTAAATGCTAGAGGCCCTGTGGTGTGATGAGTCCCCCACCCCACGAGATACAGCAGAGCGGAGGGGAGACAGCCACATCGGACCTCACATCCCGTCCACCCTCGCACACATGCTGCACAGGCTCACGGAGGCGGAACACGGGCCTCAGAATTTCAACCAGTATTATTTTCTTCTTTCTCTATCTTTCTTGCAGAGGATGATCAACTAAACCCAGAAAGTGAATGTGTGATGATTGTACTTGTATTGTACACGTCTGCCATACAAGCATTTAAGGGGCTGTTGAAGGGCAGGTTTAACACTTTTTTCCAGGAGCCAGGGAAATGAATCAGAACACCTCTATCCCATGGAGGTGGTGACTATAGACTTGCCTCGTATACTGTGAACGTGTTCATGGAAGACAATCCTACTCAAAGCGTAAGGCCTAAAAACTTGTGTTATCCAAAATAAGATGGGTCAGGTGCGATGGCTTGCACCTTTAATCCCAACACTTTGGGAGGCCGAGGTGGGAGAACAGCTTGAGCCCAGGAATTTGACACCAGCCTGGGCAACAGGGTGAGACCCCACCTTAAAAAAACAAACACACACAAAAACAAGGTGGGCATAGTGGTACATGCCTGTAGATCCAGCTACTTGGAAGGCTGAGGCAGGAGGCTGGTTTGAGTCCAGGGAGGCCGCAGTGAGCTGTGAATGTGCCTCTGCACCCTCTCCTGGGGAACAGAATGAGACTCTGTCTTTGAAAAAAAAAAGTGATACGGAAAACATTAAAAAGATGGTAGGATTCTCAGCTGACTGCGGGACCACATGTGTGTATGTGTGGTATGGATAGATGACAGCTCTGAACCATTAAATTAAAACAAAAATGTCAGCAATGCAGTATCTTTAAAGAGGGTGTCGCATGGCACAGCCGTGTGGGGAAACCTTTCTGCTGTGCGGCACGTGGCAGATCTGATCCTTGACTAGAAACCTGGTGCCTCCTGGCCAATCCTGCCTGGCTTTCCTTCCTCAGGGCTCTATTCTGGCCCCCTGGCAAGGTAATCGGGGTCAGGGCATCTTCTATGGTATCAGTGTATTGACCACCCCAGCATGGCCTCCAAATGGGGAGAACAGGCTCCGGAAAGCTAGAGAATTTGATTTCAGGCCGTGTAGGGTCTTGCCTCATGGGTCACCGATGTTGCTACTTTTCCTGCTATTCAGCCTTCCCTGGGGCAGCTGAGACCTTCTAGGAGTAGCTCTGAGAAAAGGGAAGACTGGGACATTCAGAAGTCCCCTGTCCTGGACTTTCAGAGCCATGGGAATGGAAGTAACGTGAGTGAGGAGTCACATTTATGTACCTTCCAGTCAAGAATGTGTGCAAGGCTGTTCCAAAAAAAAAAGAAAGAAAATGAAGGAAGATTTCATACAAAATGCACACTCTCTCTTCAGTCCGTCCCATTTTAATGTGGGTCCAAATCATAGCGGACGATGACCAGCTCTTAATGATGACCCTCTGATTAGAAGGTAGCAGGGTAACTGTGGCAGGACCGGAATGCAGGACCTCCTCCCCAGCCCTCCCCTGCTCTCTTCTACCCTCCCTGTGACACAGCAGGACGCTTAGTCGCTCTGGGGTCTCTCTGGGGTCTCAGCCCAACTGCCCCTCAGGTTCCACCTCCTCACAAGTGGCAGTTATCAGCTCCACTTTCAACGACATGAATTCATTCTCAGCTCAGCAAGAGCAGAACCTCCTAAGGACAAGGGCCTGTCCTGCATATATACTGGGGACATGACCTCCAAAGGTAGAGAGAGAAATCAGCACCCCCTCCTTGACCACAGCAGGAACTCTTCTGGGGCTCCCAGGGACGCGTGAATGCTAGGAGCTGGTGGAAAGTGAAGCAAGAGGACAATGGAGCAGTGTGGTCACCTGCCACCAGAGCCCCCTTCCTGCCCACAGCGGAAGGGCAGCATGGGACTGGGGAAACCTGAAGGTGGGAAGACCCCTGCCTCACCCCCACCCAGGCTGCTTCTGCTCGGGGGGCAGGCTGGGAGAAGCCTGGAGCTAAGAGTATTTGCAAAGGGGCAGGATCATAAGACAACACTCAGAAGTAATCACACAATCAGACAATCTGGAGGTCCAAAGGGCGTCTGGGGATCAAACAGCCAAACGCCCTCATTTCTGGGTGAGGGAACGGAAGCCAAGGGAGTTGAAGAGGCTCACGCAGTTGAAAGCTGAGCCTGGCTTTAAAAAAGACAAACTAACCCCAGAACTCTTTTTTCCTATATACCTTTGCTTTGTCTAGGCTTTAAGTAGTAATGAACAGGCCAGAGAGTCTCTAAGAAAGGGACACGTAGCCCAAGGGGCTGGGGGCATCAGCGCCTCCGATCAAAAGATGCTATATGTGTGTAAAGCGCAACAGCTCTAAGACATCAGCTCCCCGGCAGCCTCCCAAAGCACTAGCCACTGTGTTAAGATGCCCCAAATTAAGCTGATTAAAAGAGAAGCCATAATACTCGTCTGTCAGGCTGGACAGGTGGCACTCCACAGTGCTGGAGGTCGGGCAAAGCTCCAAGCTCTATGATGATAGGCCCCCTCCCTCGCCCCCTTCCCTCCTGGCCGCCCCCGCCCCGCAGTCCCAGCCCTGACAGCAGTGTTTGTGATCTCCAGCTCCTTACAAGGGCCTCTGACTTCCTCTGCTTGCTGGCTCGAGCTCGGCGCCCTGCACCCTCCTCTGCCTCCATGAATGGGCTGACGGAACTCCTACCATTAGCCTTCAGTGTCACTGCATCACGCTATTGTCACCACACACGCACTGCACTCAACAGGGGGACAAAGGACTGAATGAGCCCCAGACCCGCAGCCAACTCAGGCAGAGACAACTTAGGAAACTATCTCATGCTTCCTTTCTTCACAGGCTGTTGGGCTTATTTCCTTGCATACCAAATGAGGCCCAGAGGGGGGGGAAAACAGGCAGGAGAGGGAGGCGTCAGCTCTCAATTTTACTCCACCTCCCCGCCCCCAGCTTCCCTTCCAGCAAGGCTCCCAAGGTTCCTGACCCAACCACAGGCCCTGGGAAGTCCACAGAAGACGGCACCCCTCACAGGGGAGCCTCAAAATGGGGTGTGGGGCATACCGTGCTGGCGCCTCCAGCAAAGGAGAAGGAGGATACAACATGGGGATCCTGTGAGTCACCTGTGATCAAAACAGATTTCTGCGGCTGCACTGCTAATGATTACTTATCAGCCCACTGACAACCAGGATCATGAACTGTCAGGATGAGTCTACGGACCCTAAGGAAACTTCCCTGGGCAGTACTTAAGATGTAACCTAGGTGGAAAAGAATAAAGGTAAGGGCCACATGCCCAGAGGCTGTACCCGTTCTACTCAATCTCTTCTGATAACTTCAGAACATCTTTACGGCCTGTGAGCCTCAGTTTCACTGTTTCCTTAGTGAATGGGTGACCCGGAGCCATGTGAAAAACGAACCTGCTCTAAGACAAAGTCAGGTGAAACTCAGAGGCTCCTCACTTATAATTCACGTCGGTTTTTTTGTTTTTTAAAGACACAGCTTTCCAAAGGACGTGCAGAGGCCAGTGAATCAGAAACACACTTGAAACCCATCTGCCTGCTCTTTGTCCTTCCCTCCTTCCTTCCTCTGTCCCTCCCTCTCTTCAGCGTCACCCCAACTACTCTGCCAGGGGCCTGGATAAAGGGCTGAGTAAAAGCTGGGTCTTATTCAAGAGGTTCTACAGACAAGGAAACAGTGAGATAAATGCTGGCCCCAAGCCCGAGCAGAGTGCAGAGGGGACCAAAGTGCAGAGGGGACGAAGAGGACGAGGACCCGATCGGCCTGAGGAAGCAGGGCAAGGGTCAGCGGGGACCCGGGATCGCTCCCCCAACCCACTCTGGGCACCGGAAGCCCGAGTAGAAATCCCCCCGAAAGCCAGAACCACCCCTCTGGCTGGTGTCTGTTTTTAGCAACTCTTACCACTGGAAGGAAAAAGTACTTAAAATATACCACCCTCTGAGAGACTTTTATTCCCTGTAAAACTGTCAGGCTCCTCACTCAGCTTTCTCTTTGGAATGAAGCGTTCCGGTTTATTTTGGCAACCAGGCCGAGCAACAAAGACTAACTTTCTCAGAGCCTCATGGACCCCTCCTATCAAAGCTATCTGCTGCCGGCCCATGAGCCAGGGAAAAATCGCCTGGCATCTCGCATGAATCGAGGGGACCCTCTGTCAACAGCTTGATTCCTGACAATCTGGCCTATCATCCAGAGCACTGGAGAACACTGTAAGTGTGAAGAGATCATAAATAACAAGGTGCCAGTGTAGAACTTCAGGAACTCCTAGGGCAACTGTCTGACTCCTATTTGTCAGTACACTAGGGCCAGAGGGCAAAACGTGGTTCAGAGCACAGGTGCATTTGACTTCTCCCAGGGAGAGCTCACCACACACACACACACACACACACACACACACACGCATTTGGTAGAGTGGCCTGAGAACATCTTACTATGGATGTATATCACACATACATACACAGACGCATATGTACGTACATTTCCACATACATACAGAGGGTGCCAAAAAAGTGTACGTGTTTTAAGAAAGGAAAAAACAGTACTGAAGTTGTATTACTCAATATTGCCAAAAACAAAAAAATGAATACAAGTCTCGTTGAGCACCTCTTGTAATTGCAGAAGTCAAATATGACTTGTCTTAAAAAATTAATAGTTTCTTTTTCATTCTTAAAGTGTGCATACATTTTGTTGCATACATTTTTGGCACCCTCTGTATGTGTGTATGTGTATACATGTATGTATATATTTTTTTCTTTCTTTTTTTTTTTTTGTAGAGACAGAGTCTCACTTTATCACCTTCGGTAGAGTGCCATGGCATCACACAGCTCACAGCAACTTCCAGTTCCTGGGCTTAGGCGGTTCTCTTGCCTCAGCCTCCCAAGTAGCTGGGATTACAGGTGCCCACCACAACGCCTGGCTATTTTTTTGTTGCAGTTTGGCTGGGCTGGGTTTGAACCCGCCACCCTCAGTATATGGGTTGGGCGCCCTATCCACTGAGCCACAAGCACCACCCTATATGTGTGCTTTTTATCATGGTAAAATATATATAACATCAATGTACTTTACTTAGCATAATTTCTCTGAGGCTCATCCATGTTATAACATGTGTCAGAACTTCATTTCTTTAAGGTTAAGTAATATTCCGTTGCATGTCCATCGTTTTGTTGCTCTATTCCGATGATTCCATGAACATTTTCCATCACTGAGTATACTCCGCTAGGAGGTCTGTGTTGTACATCAGGCCTATGCATTTCTTTTCCCTCTTTTGAGCTGATTCCCTCCTGCATGTATAGTTCATAACACATTATGTAGCATGCATTCACTCACATGCTTAAGTGGTTTGCATGCTTTCTTCTTGGTTCTCCGTACAACTGCTAAGTTCCTTGAATGCAGGGACCTCATCTTCTATTTCCCACGTACCACCCTTCCACCCCAACCTCCAGTACAATGCCTGGGAACCATGCCTTGCTCACTCCTACACCTTGTAACAAACCCACCTGCAACAACTGAGGCTTCAGTAAATACTTCCAAAAATGACTGGAGCAGAAGGCTTAAAATGCCCCACTTATCTACTCCTGAAATGGTAAACAGACCTCAAGAAGCAAAACTCATCTTCCTTCAAATGCTAATGCATTCCAAATTTTGGTCCTTTTATTTTCCTTCACTCTGAGCTTCAACTCTTTAAAGAACACAGGCTGATGGATGGAAGGAGACTGAGCACTTTTGAAGTTAAGCACACACAACCTACTCCAGGGCTGCTGAAAGCTTTCCACTACAGACGTTCTCAGCGTGAGAGTAAGTAAGCCTTTGGGCTACTGGAGGCAAGCTTGGAATTTGCTGCAGTCTCAAATTTTTACTTGAAAAAGTGGTATGAATTTTACATTCTACTCCGTTCATGCTTGATTTCTAACGTTAAAATTTTTAAGTAGTAGGCTGGATGCGGTGGTTCACACCTGTAATCCTAGCCACCTGGGAGGCCGAGGCAGGTGGATTGCTTGAGCTCAGGAGTTCTAGACCAGCCTGAGCAAGAGATAGACGCCATCTCTAAAATACACCTGGCACTATAGTCGGCACCGATAGTCCCAGCTACTTGGGAGGCTGAGGCGAAAGGTTGGCTCGAGCCCAAGAGTTTGAGGTTGCTGTGAGCTATGATGCTACAGCACTCTACCAAGGGTGACAAAGTGAAACTTTATCTCAAAAAAAAAAAAAAAAGTTTAACTCGGCCCACTGGTGTGAATGAGGTATGTACATGCATTCCCAGTTAAGAAACACAGTGCCTGCCCGTCACAGAATTGCGGTACCAATTCAACAGCTGGGGTTTGAAGCAGAAAAGCTCAGCCGGCTTTGTATGCATTCAACACGGGCTGACAGCTGACTTGAATGGGCTGGCTACATAGAATCTGAAAGGGCACCTAGCGTCTCTAGTAGGAGATGACAGACTGGGGTGCAGTCTGAAAAGCAAGAAATAGTCCAAGAGCCTCAGTGGCAATCCCAGAGGTGACTTCTGTCCATGTGACACTAGTGAAGTGGGAGAAGGATGGAGGCCAGGTGGGGTGGTCAGCCCAATAGAGCATGTCTGTAAATGTCTGAAAGAGATTTCAGTGCCTTGGGGCAGAGGGTCAAGTCTTCAGGGTTGGGAAAGGGCTGTCTTAAACTGGTTGGAAGTCCTATTGTAAGGCTGTGAGGCAGCCTTAGTAGAAGACAGTCAGAAGAGGAAGGAAGCATACCACTTCTATAAATATTAAGTTCTGTCCATTATTTTTCTCTGAAGGATTAGAACAGCATTCTTCAGGCAGCACTGAAGGGGCCTTTTTGATCTGTATTTTTATTGTTGTTGTTGAGAGAGGGTCTCATCCTATGCTCTGAGCAGAGTGCGGTGGCATCACCGTAGCTCACTGCAACCTCCGACTCCAGGGTTACAGGCATCTGCTGCCTCAGCCTCCTGAGTTGCTGGGACGACAGGCACCTGCCACAATGCTCAGCTGGGTTTTTTATGTTTTGTGGAGATGGAGGTCCTACTCTTGCTCAAATAAGACTTGAACTCCTGAGCTCAAGCCATCCTCCTGCCTCAGCCTCCCATAGTGCTAGGATTACAGGCATGAGCCACCTGGCACAGGAGCCAGCATTTCAAAAGCCTATCTAAGAACTGCTTCAGAGGAGGACTCTGGACTTTTTCTGTCAGACCCTTCAACTCCTCCCTGTGCCGTTTCCCTGAGCTGGTAACAAATGCCACAGCAACATACAGGTGAGAGAAGGCCAGTGAGCTGCAGCCTTAGCCTCTCTCTTCTGCTCAGCACCCTTTGTGGAGGCTTCAGCCACAGGCCTCTAAGTCATGTGATCCCGGGACCCAATGAATTCCCACAGGGGGCATTCTGAATCCTCCTGGACCACCCACAGGGTGTCATGGTGAAGTTCCCCGCATTCTTGGGCCTTTCCGTGGTGATGCACAATGCCTCTCTCTCAAGTCGCCTTTAAACCAAAGACTGTTTTTTCAAACCCAAAGAACCCAGGAGATGCAGCAAAGGTACGCTGTAAGGTTTCCAGGCTGGAGCTGGAGCTTGGAGGCTCTACTCCCAGCCCCACCACGGCTGCCCTGCCCCAGGCTGGCAACTTCAGCCCCTGCGTGCCACCTGTGGAAAGCACAGCCACTGCCTCCCTGACCTCTAGGACTGCAGTTTCCCACCAGGGGAATCTAGGGCATCTCTTGAACTGGTCTCTCTCAAAACCTTGCTTCTCAGGAGCTTCAAATTCTGGCAGCTAGAAGTAATAGTCTCTGGGCCGTCCACAGGGCACAGAATGGGAAAAATCTTATAGCTAGCAAGTTTCTTGATTTTGTGTGGTGATTTGTATTTTAAATTACTGTTTTTCAACCCATGACTACATTGACGGCGGCACGGGGTGGCTGGACACCATTCTCGTGGTGAGCGCCTCTTGTGTCTGACTCCTGGCTATGGCTGTCCCTTCTCCATCCATGCCTATGGCCTTGGCGTGTGAGCAGACACACAAGCTCTACACGGCGGAGCAGAGGCAGCTCTACGATGTGGACAAATACGGAAATGAAGCAACAGTTCAAACCCACTGGGAAGCCCACGCCACAGAGGACAATGAGTAAACGGGCCTCCTGCGCGAGCCTGCTTGCTGAGTTCTTTTCTGTACTTTATGGTTTACGGGGTTTCAAAACCTTAAGAGGAGGCATCACCTGCTGAATTTTGTACAGCCATGGACATCAACCTCAGAGAACAAAAACCAAAAAGATGCCTCCGATGTGATCTGCCTCGATCATGATCAAATCAGTTTTCTCTTTTCCTGAACTGAGAAGAAACATCTGCTCTTAACCAAGAAGGTGGTCACACCTACCACATCTGTGTTGGTGATCTTGGCCAACAGCTCGGTCAGGGCGTCGCAAGTGAGCGAGCTCACTTCCTCATCCTGCTGAAGCCCACAGATGGCTGCGCCCACACTTCCAGTTGCGATCATGGATGGCGGGTACATGGCGAACTTAAAGTCTGCAAGGGGTGAGAGGCAGAAGGTCAGGGCAGAGAGAATTTGGATCCAGAAGACCCCATCCCCTAGCCTGCAGATACTCAGAAATAGGATGGCAGAGGGTCAGCTGCACGAGTGGCCCCTCACCCTGTGGGCGCATCCTCCCTGCAGCTCTTCCTTCACAAGAAGGCTTTTATTTATTTGTCAGCACTATGGCTGCTCCAGATTTAAAATGAGGAGACTGAGGCAAGAAAGGAAGAGAGGTTATCTGAGGGCACACAATGAATTCACAGAGGACTCAAGGGCTCCAACTCCCTAAATCCCACAATCCTAAGCAGAGTTAGCAGGTGCAAGGTACCATTCCAGCCTCTGGTTGCAACAGCAGTGTGGGCCACATGTGCTTTGGTGTGGAGGTGATGGTGAGAACAGGGTGGAGGGGGTCTGGGCTCAGCACGTAAGACACCATGTGTGCTAGGCAGGTGCAGTAAGCCAAGGGCTCCAGGTGTTGGAAGGAGGAAAAGATACAAAGAAGTAGGGGAATCAGGCAAAATTTTAGAAAGAAAGATAATCCAGATGGGATCCTGTCATATTCTTCATAAAAGCATCAAAGGAAATGAAGTGAGAGAAGCAGCAATACAAGGAGTGAGTGAGTGGAGACCACGTTTCACCCAGTTCCAGCTTCTGGCCCAACGGCAAGGATCCTCACAGAACATCAGGGCAGGAGCAGGACTTGAATCGAGCACCAAAGATCACCCCCAGCACCCTAATCAGATGCATGACTTGGTCTAGACTATATGACTCATTGGCCTGAAGGCCCCATTTTCTTGTTAGAAAAAAAAGTGGTTGCTACATAGAAGTGCAAAATAAAGATAAACTTGAGGCGTATAAATCTCCTCCACTTCCATTTATCTGCGAGCAAATACAGAGGATGGTCCTATGTACTAGAGAGCTCAGCCTGGAGACCAGACACCTTGTTTTCCCCCGAGCTGTCTCCTAAAGGAGCTGAGTGTCCATGACCCAGTAAGACAAGGTAAGGCCAGCCACACCTTCCACCTGTTACTGCTGCTACCGGCGACCAATGACCAACACGGACAACGCCTTACAGGTTCTGTACTGTTTAAATCACATTTCAACTGTATAAGGTGCCCCCAAGTATGACTAATGTTGTGAGTAACAAACCTAACGCTTCTGGGAGTTTCAGTTGCCCTGCCTTGTGTTGGTACGTTAGGGAGGTGACAATTTAATCAGTCACCTTGGCGACAGCTCTAGAGTGGAGCAAATCTTCCAGAGTATACGACCTCCAGTCTTAGCATCACTCCAGCGGGTTACCGTACAGAGAAGTGGGGGGTGCGCACAGGTGCAGGAGGCAGCGTACAACAGGGAAACATGGCTTTCTCTTTACTTACAGCAGAACTATTAGATAGAGCGTACCAAAAAACTGCACCCCTAGTATTTCTCTTTCTTCCTACACAAGGCTCTATCACAGAAACATTTTCTACTGAAGCACTTCTAATGGTGAGCCTCTTGCCCCCAGCATCAAGTCAGAGCGTTCTTAGAAACACGGTGGGTCTCTGAACCACGAGCATCCCTGCCTTCCAATCCCGGCTGAATCCCATGAACACAGAGCAAACCCGGCCGTCAGCCTGTCTCCTTGGCTCTCTTTCCTTCGCCCCCTCACCAGTTCCACCTCTTGCGAGCCGTATGTTATGGTGCTCTGCCCCAGCCCCTCCTCCGCCTCCTGGATGGTAACAAAGCCAGCCTCCCTGCCTCCTGCTCTGCTGTAGGTCTCTTCCACATGGGTCACAGGAGAGTGTTTCTCTGCCCAATAACCTCGTTAGCTCCCCCCTGTGACATTCATAATACAAAGAGGCAGCCAGCCCATGGCCCTGGGCCCACAAAGGCCCTGGGTGGGAGCATCTGGCAGGGAAGGGGCAGGAAAGCATCCCCAGCCCTCCTTTTCCTCTGCCACAGGCCACAGACCTGGAAGCACCCCTCACACCAGCCTATCTTTATTGTTCCACTGCTTGCAAAACCAACTCTTGTTTTTAGCACAAGAATTAACTTCTGGAAGCCAGTGGCCATGTATGGAACAGGCACAGGAGTTACATGAGGGGACTCAACCTCTCTCTTTGTTTTATTTATTTATTTATTGAGACAGAGTCTCACTTTGTCACCCTTGATAGAGTGCCATGGCATCCTAGCTCACAGCAATGTCAAACTCGGGCTCAAGTGATCCTCTTGCCTCAGCCTCCCACGTAGCTAGGATAGCTAGGACTACAGGTGCCCAGCACAATGCCCGGCTCTTTTTAGAGACCAGGTCTTGCTCTGGCTCAGGCTCATCTTGAACTCCTAAGCTCAGGCAATCCACCCACCCAGACTGCTGGAATTACAGGCAGAGCCAACCCTGGGCACCTCTTTGTTTTACTAAGAAAATACTCAGGGGAGTCCTCCTGGGGCCACTATCCTCTGGAACAGCGGAAAGTGGGGGTGGGGGGTGGGGACACTGTGCATGAACTAGCTGCCCCTCTGCAGTTCCGACTGGCAGTGAGCTCCCAGCACAAGACAAGAAGAGCCACCCTTCTGCTCTCACTACAGCAGAAGGCCAGCATCTTCCTTTGACCCCAGACATTGAGGCAACATCAGCCCACAAGCTGAGCTAGACTATGGGATCATGGCCAAGTCACTTCCTCACCCCCAACCCCCTGCATTCCAATTTGTCTCTTAATAAGCGGTTGGGTAAGTTCTGTGTTTTTCAAACTTCTAGTTGCAACTCAATAACGGGTCATGAAATTCATTTGTGGGTCGTGACCAGCAGTTTTGGTTGTTGTTCTTCTTTAATGGAATAAAGTAGGGTAGAAAAGTATCAGAAGGCACTGCAGGGAGCAAGACCAAATACTGTTTGGGGAAACTTTTGTATCAGTTTGATGTATCCTGAGTTGGATAGAGAAGGAAGGAACATATTTCTTCCTTCATGGCTTAGGTCAAAGAGTTTACAGGGCAGGGTAACCTCCCAGGAGCCTTCCAGCTCTGCTTTGCTCTTACTTGAGGGTCTGAAATGGGAATCATTCCCAAGAGTCACAGTAAGAGATAACAGAATGTAGCACAGCTTCTGCCAGCCAGCAAAGCCACAAAGCATCCTTTTCCACAGAACAGTGCTATCCTGTCTCCAGGACACTCACCTCTCCTGTAGTAGGAGAAACAGCAGAGAGAAAAACACAGAAAGGACATATTTCATTGTTGTGCACGCTTCATCCCTTCCACTAGCTCCAGTAGGCTGCCCCCGCCACCCTCATCTATGGAAAACTCCACCCAGCCTATGCAGCCATTCCTGGAAATCTTCAATGTTAGATACCAACAGCATAGGGGGAAACATTCACAATATACACTTGGGAGAAGGCCGCAGAAAACTGACTGCATACATGCATGCTGTGATGAAGATTCCAGCTGTCCATAAATTATATAAATACATGGACATACATACAGTTGAACTGAAAGGAGAAAGAGGAACTGATCACTGTCCTGTTAGGCGGGAGAAACACAAATAGTCTTGTAAAATTTTCTTTTCATGGTATAAATAAAAAGCAGGTAAAAATCTCTCAGAAATCTCTTAAGTCTCTTGGTCAAAAATGCCAACAAGCTATTGTGTTAAAGCAGAAGACACTGGGGCGATGAGCTGTCTTCTTCACCCACATGGAAAGGTGACACGTTTATGACTTCTTGAGCGCTTTCCTTCTCTTGCAGCTGAGTGAGAAGCAATGAAAGTGATCTGTTCTGATCGAGTCATCGCAGTGTGTTCCTGCCTGTTCCCAGCAGCACAGGTAAGTCCCCCTAAAAGTACAACACTGTTCCTATCTTAAAGAAGACACCCAGTCTTCTTAAGGCTGGGGCGTCAATTCAGTGACATAACACAACACAGTGTGCCATGAGTGGTGTGCTACATGGTAACTTCTTAAAGAACTTCTCAAAGAAGGGAGGCGCTCTGGCAGAGAGGAGCACCTGCCAGAGCACGGAGACACTTCTTAGGAAGACTCTCCATTTGGACGGTAGAGCCAAACATCTTTGAGTTGGAAGGCGGAGTGCACGGAGGTTGGTGCCTCCACTTGGTGACTTATTCCCACCAGACCCAGGAGGGTCTCACCCCAGGCTGCCACATCTTGGGGTCAAAGCAAAGCAGGAGTAGCCACATATCCTGCCATGGGGGACAGAAGCCATCTGAGGGCCTTGGCTTCTGGCTTACCTCCAACCAAAGCAGACATTTGAGGCAATGTAGTTTACTGGTTCATAGTATTAGCCCTGGAGTCAGCCTGGGATTAGATCACTGTCCCACCACCTACCAACTGTGTGAAGATGACCAAGTTATATGACCCCTCTTGAGTTTCCCTATTCTCATCTGCAAATGAGAAGAATAACTATATCCATCTCATAGTGTTGTTCTGAAGTTGAACTGAAACAATTCATGTGAAATCACGGTGCCTGCTTTAGGTAAGCAATAAATGTCATTGTCATCCTCACCCTGGGGACTGTGTTGGGCAGTTTTGACTGCTGGAGATGCTACCTAGTGCCTGGGGTAATGAGGAGACAGGCACCAAGCATCCCGGGACTGCAGGCAGATACACAGAGCAGGCCAAGCATGCTGAGGCCAGGAAGAAATGAGGGCTCCACACTTCCTGGAGATTCTTTCACTAGTCAGTCGTGTATGGGTCCCAGAAATGACTTCACTGAGCTCCCCAAGGCCTCCTGTTGCTTTGTCAAGAGTGGGACAAAGAGAACTCCATAGAGGAATGGAAAAAACCACATGAACACACAGTGAACGTAAAACAGACTTGGCAATTACGTTCCCAGCTCACTCACATTCACTTGAATGTGGTTCACCCAGGTCCAAGGAACAATGCCCATATACTAGGAGCATCAACATTTCCCTCAGCCCTCCTAATGAGGTGGTGGCGGCAAGGGACACACCCCAGGGGAATCCCAGCTCTCCTGATAAGCACAGATTGCAGGTCTGGTGTGGTGTACGTGCTTGTTCACGTTTGTGGTGGTGATGAGATATTAATAAAAGGAACTTAAATTCTGTCTGTTTGAATGGTCTCCTTTTACAGGCAAGTGCATGAAATCTGAGAGATTAAGTGATCTGTCTAATGTCACTCACTATGAATGTTAGGCTTGGGGCAAGATAGAGACTTTCAGGCTTTGGATCCAGAGCTTATTATAACTTACCAAAACTCAAATGGCTCCTCAAGGTCACCTTCCACATACTACCAAGGCTTTCATTCCCACAAGTGGGAGAAAGGCACTTCTGGAGCCAAAGTCCCAGCCAAGGTAGCAGCAAGCTGATCTTACACAAGTTGCTTATCCTTCCAAGGAAGCCACAGGAGCCCCCAGGAGTCCCAATGGCCTCCCTAATCTGGGAAAAGGCAGTGAGAAGTGCTCTGTATTCATCAAGTTGGTGTCAGCATTGAATATTTTGATGCTAAGTACACGAGTGACTGCTGTGCTTTTATCCACCACTAGGGGGAGAGATACTCCCTCTAAGAAACCTGCAGCCAGGTGGAAGTTAAAAGGGCCAGGACCCAGGGTGTTTACTGGCCAGAGAGTGACGCAGGCACCTATCTGCCCTAGAATATGGTCAGCACACCCTGTCCTGGTGGGGGCAGGACTGCCAAGACCCACGCAGCTCCACCAGCCTGGGTGGGAGGATAACAGGCAGCCTACTACTTACGTACCTTACAGCCAGCTGGGAAGTGAGACAGTGAGCATCACACCGCCTGTCCCATGGGGCTGGCAGTTCAGCACGTCACTTCCCCTCCACCCATGACTTCCCGCCTATGGAGGCAACGCAGAGGCTCACAGATGCAAAGACGGTTTTCCCCTATCCCTTCTCAGCACCCACCAAGGTACATCTCCCATTCTGGATCAAAGACCAGGTCACCTAACTTCTCTGGACCACCAATGTGCCCGTAGAACTTGGGGATGGAAACTAAGGAAAGAGCTACCAATAGAGCCAGGACACCAGGAAAGCACAGGGGGTTACTCGGACCAGGATTTGGGTCTCAGACTGGAGAGCTGTGGAGGGGGCTACTCCCATGAGATACAAACAGAAAGGGACAGCATCCTGGTGGGCTCCAGCACAGAGCGAGGAAGATGCAAGGTGCCTGGGGAGGGACAGAAAGCACCTTCTCCAGCCCCACGCCAAATTCACGTTCAGCACCAGTGCCTCTCTGGACTAACCGAATCATCTGTTGAACATGGCATCACATGTCAAGAATCTCCAGACTGGGATCCCAAGTCATTCCTCGTCTTTCCTTGTTTGAAGACCTGGGGGCTCTAACAGTAGAGCTGTAGCTAGAGCTACTAAACCTTATTTCTGGGGGCCCCAGCATTAATGCTCCCAGACAGGGAAGGCCAGGAGGGGCAGCTCTGAAGATCCCCACCTTCTCCCTAGTACCGGGGAGAGGCGTCTCTCCCCTCAAGAAGCCAAGATCAGGAAAGGGAAGGAGGACACTGCTCTGCCCTGCCATCCTCTTACCCCAGAGTGCTGCAACGCCACTCCACTACCCTTCCCACGGCCCCTCTGTGCACTCTCTCCTCCCCTTTCACACACACACATGCTCTCCAGACTCTGCAGAATGACTGCCAGCTCTTTCATAACCAGCTTTTCCCATCAATTAGCCACCCATCTGGAGGGCTGGCTACCATCTCCTCTGGACACCCCCACCCCACCCCGCCAGAGGCCTCTAAGACCCTGGATGCAGGTGCTTCCTTAGCTCCTGGGCAGAACATCCAGGATAGTGGAAAGTAGGTGTGAGAGGTGAGAAGCAGGTGAGAGGCAGAGCTCAGGTGGAAGATCTCCGTATCTCTCACCTCCCACCTCTGGTCCTCAGTTACCCAGTGCCTGCTACTTGCCAGACACAGTCCTAGGCACTTCCCACTCATCCAACTCTGGCTCCACAACATGGAGTCTCATCTCTCTGGAAGCCCTTGGTGTTCCAGGCTGACTGCTGAAACCTCATGCAAGAGGAATTCTATGTGGCTCAATCACTTGCACAAACTCGAGTGCCAATCAGAGAAAAAGAAATGCCTTTTGAGGTACACTAAGCCTTCCCAAGACCCAGGAAGCTTCTGAGAACCTCCCTCTGCTCTGAGTTAGCCTATGCCTGAGGCTCAGTTCTCGGCACACGGTTTTCATGTGGTTGGAGGTGTTCGTTCTCCTGTCCTTCCCCACCCCCTACCAAAGGTAGCACAAGGCCCCTGAAAGTCAATTGTCATGACAGCCTCTGTCTCCCTTCAGACCTCTCTGTCTTCAGTCTCTGAATCCCAGGCTCCCTAGTCTGGCCCCAAAGTTGGCGGCCAGCCCAAAGATCTGGGCTAGAAGGCCATGGGTGGGGGATGGGATCCCCAATTTTAGAGAATAGGCCTAGACAGAATCTGGGGATCTGCTTACACTTGGGTAATTCCATTGAGCACCCTGACCCCAGAGATCAGAGAAGTGGAAGGGGGTTGGACAGACCCCGAAAGACCTGTTGGTCAAGAGACAACGTCAAAGCAGAGCTCTGGCTATCAACAGCTGGGCAATGGGGTAGTTCAGGGTCGGGGGTCAGCTATCCTAGGGACAGAGAAAAAGGACTGGCTGAGCCCTCCCCCACAGTGAATCATGACAAGAGAGGAAAGGGACAGCTGAGCCTGGGAGACAAAATGACAGGTCAATGGGGGGACTGATCTCTCAGGCCCAGGCCAGACAGCAGGAGAAGGGAAGGAAGCCAAAGAATGATTACTGTCCAAAAGGCAGCAAGGGCCCCAGCAGCTCTCAAGACCCACCCCAAAGGGCCTCAGGAAGGGCAACTGACTCTCCCATAAAGGCTTGCAGGGCACATGTGCATGATTGAGACCCGATCTGGGTCCAGAGGGCAGGACTAAAGAAAACCAGCAAGGGAAAACTTGTCCTCTGGACACCCACACTCAAGCCAGCAAGTGCACAGTACAGGGGTTCTGCTAGAAGCAGATGAGGGCAGCCAGAAAGGCAGAGCTCACATCCACCTTGCCTGCAACAGTTAAAATAAGAGTTAAAATAAGAGATGGTGTTTTCACACTGGCATGTCTGACCCACACATCTCCTGGTTCACAAAGCACTCCCATGTGCATCACCTCTTTCTGATTTTAATTTTCCCAGCCACTCTAAAAAGGAGGTAGGATGATGATGTATCAAAAGGTTTGTTTTGCAGATGGATAAGCTGGGGTTCAGAGAGGTTAAGCAGCATGTCAGAGGTCACCTGGTCGTAAGTAGCAAAGCCTGAACTTTTGACTGTAAACAAAGAACATATACACTCTATTGCACGTTACATAATCATTTGTATCCAGTAACATGTAACAAGGTCTTGAAAAAGTTGCCCCCCTCAGTCCCACCTATACAATTTAGTTACTCTTGGCAAACTTGGGGTGAACCCCTCAACAGGCCTACCCAAGTGATCAGTTCTTTCTCTAATGTTTCTGTTCCTGAAAACATGAACTCCTGACACCTCTCTCCTAGGTGATTAAGATCCCAGGGTCTCTGCCATCGCCTTGACCCAGAGTAAAAACAGGCCAGAGAAAGACAACAGCAAATTGCTGCCTCTAGTTTATTAGAAAAATACAGAGCAAATGGGCGAGTAAGGGCTATGTATCAACTGTGGGAGCAGCACAGTGGAAGGGAAACTGTTAACATGGAAAAAGCCAGTTATAATTGCTATGTCAAAGGCTATGGCCAAAATCAAAACATGGCCACATGAGGTGAGTGTATCAGGGCCCAGCTGAGCAACTGAGCCCTTACTGAGAGCTAACAGGTCCACTCCCCCGTCCAGCAGAACAGCTAGAAGATAATAATGCCCCTACAGTAAAAAAATTCTTTTGGTTTCCCTTACCACTTATCAGGGCAGGCAACGTATTTATCTTGACATTGTTCCTTTACCTATATTTACCCCCCCACCCCCAAATTTCCTCTTGGGCTTATCTCCAAGTCATCCTTTTCCTCAAAAGATTAAAGATCTAAACGCAACCAGTGAGCGGTATATATAATCTTCAAAGAGCACTTTAGACATCATAAAGAATATTTTAACAGGCACTAATTTTTTTTCCCCTTACCACACCTGTCCTCATAAACCATTTATGAGTTTAGCAGTGAAAGAGATTATAGCAGCTCAGATAAAGTTAAAGAAAAAGAAACCAAGGAATGAAACTTCGGACTCCAGTCTACTTGAGATCACCCCACCCCCAAGCCCCCAAACTAACATGAGCATTCCCACCACCTTTTGCCTCTCCCTGGACAGCTCCCAAAGAGCTCCTCAACCTTCCCTCGCCTCCCTGCAGCTCCAGCTCAGCCTCACCAGTGGCGCACAGAGCGATGAAGGTCTGCGCGTGCTTGCGGATCAGAGACAGCTTCTCCCTCTGCTGGGGCAACTTGCGAAGGATGTGCTCAATGAAGTCATGTGGAGTGACAGCAGCCAGGTTCCACTTCAACTTCCCCAGTACCACCAGCTCCCACTCCTGGCAAGGAAGGGAGGCAGGAAAAGGAAGATGAAATCCACAGGCTGACCTGGTGTCTGGGGCTGGGGGTTGGGATCCAGACCCATTTTAATGACGCTCATTAGGACGTGGCTGCTAGATTGTAACGCGGGCCCATTTGTCAACGTGCCCATAAAGCTTTGAAGTTGTTGACGGCTCTGCTTAGGCTTCAAATGTTAGGCTCCACTGAAAATAATGAGAACCCAGGTAGCCGTTGCCAAGATTCTATTTTCTTCTATTTCTTTCCACTCCTGCTCCCCCAAGCCTGCCCCCCCCAACCCCGACTTCCAGGCAATATTGCTGCCTGCCCACCCAGAAAGTTGAACCTACAATAAGATATGGCCAAGGTCATTGTGGCCCTTTGGTAGTAATTTATTGTGTATGTCTCTATCACTAGATTAGTAGTCTTTTTAATCCTCATGGAAAAATGATGCATGCAAATAAAGCTCAAAATAGGGTTCCTTGACCCAACTCCTTGGTAACCAATTAGCTTGCTTTTACATGGTGCCAGAAGTGCCATTTTTCTCTTTGCTGTTACAACTTTCCCCTTTGACACATCATGCAGAAATCTTCAGGATGTGACACTCAGCCCTTTCACCTAAATGTTTCACAGGCCTTTGTCATCATGACTAAAGGGCTGGATGGTCATTAGCAACCCCATTTTGCAGATGGAGGTGATTTGGGGCAAGGTAAAGGTGTTCATTCAGGGTCACAGAATCCCTCAGTCCAAGTACCAGGAGGAAACAACTCTTGTCTCTTCTGGGACCCTGATGAAAAATCTTGTTTCTCTCCTTTACTGAGATACTTACAAGAAATAGTGCTTAAAGGGAAACGGCTCAAGGGTAAAAATTTTAAAATATTTATGTGCAATCAGGGAGAGAATGTGCCCATCAACTAGTCATCTTCAGAAGAATGAGACCCAGGGACCAGATCACAAGTGTACCCAACTTTTCCATTCACCCTAAGAACCTGGGGACTCTTCCATTTGCTAAGCCAAAGGCCAGATGCTAAGCTAGCAATCAGACTCTGGCCCTCAAGCTGCAGTGCTAACTAGCTGTGTGGCCCTTCCCTTCCCAGGCTTTCTCATTTGTATGGTAGGAGAACTCCTCCAGATCCCAACTTCTGGGATAAAAAGACAGGGAATGGAAAAAAAAAAAAGCCAAGTTTGTTTGGAGCAATATAAATGAGCTTGGCTAGTCCTGAAAAATTTGGGGTGTCCTTAAGAACCCCTCAGTCCACCATCATGTTAAAATGAATTAACTCAATGAAGATTTGTGAGAAAAACAAATTGGTCACCAATTCTAACATTTTTTTTTCTTTACAAGCTTTGAAATCTGCCTTGGCTTTTTATGGGAGAGCTGGGGTAAAAAGCCCTAAGAGACTATTGAACAGCCAGCATCTTCAAAGATGCCTTGAAATCCCAGCCCTTCCTTCTCAAAGGAGATTGTGAGTCCAAACCACTCGTCTTGCACTATTATTAAAGGAAGCAGATCTCCCAGAAGAAAGCACCTTTCTGGGCCTCTCGGACCAAACCAGAAGCAGCTGAAATCTGGCAGTGGTTCAAAGGTGAAGTCATTCAGGCCCCTCTCTACATTCTCCGCAATTCCTCCCCCAACCTTGCGCATGTCTGCCACTAGATGGCAGCACAGCCCCAGAAAGGAAGGCGCCTCACAAAGAGCTCAGTTCAAGAAGCCAGTCTTAGCCCTGTGGACTTTGTGCAGGCCCTGCCAGTAAGCAGGGGGAGGGGGCGGGAAGAGGGGGACCCCTTTTCTACACAGTGCAGCAAAGGTGTGCCAACCACTGGAGGTGGGCCTCGAAGCCGCTCTTCCATCCAGCACTGCTTCCATATGGCAGTCTTATGTGTGAAGCTTCAGAGGAAAGGAATTAGGCTGGGTGGGCAAAAGTTCTCTGGCAGAAAATCAAAGTTAAGACAGGACCCCTGGGGTTGTACAGAGGTCACACTCCCATTGGAATTAAGAACTCAAGCCTCAGACTCCTTCAATAAAAGGCCAAAGTTTGACTTTGCTCAAAAGTCAATGAGCTGTTATTTAGTGAACAGCTACTATGTGTCAGTATCTAGAGACTTGACTGTCTTTTGGACCCCAGGTACTTGGGAGACACACCATCACACATTCCTATCATGTGAACACATTCCTGGGGTGTAAGAAGTCAAACTATTTTCTCAGAGTTTGGTGTTTGAAAATTTGGAATTTAGAGCAGCACCTGTGGCTCAAGTAGTTAGGCACCGGGCGGGTGGTGGGTTCAAACCCAGCCCCAGCCAAAATAAAGAAAATTTGGAATTTAATTAAAATTTTATCACTGTTAATTAAACTATGCCATGCTTCCTTGTACACATGCATGGTACACAAGTCTCCATGAGGATCTTATGCATGCATAACGTCTGTGCTTAGCATGGTGCCTGGCACATAGTAGGAACACAAAAGGTAAGTTATCTCCTCTTAAAAGACCTCTCCTCTAAGTGGGAAAAATCGAGTGGCAAGGCTAATTGTGGATCCTAAGGATTTTTATTTTGGAGTGATGGGTAGAAGGAATATTGTTGGCCAGGAGCAAGAGGGAAGAGCAGAAAGGAAAGCAGCAATGGGGCAGTCATTACCAGCAGCTCCTGAGGCTTGATGGAGTTGTCCGTGTAAATACACAACTTCTCAGCAGTCAGCGGTATAGTCTCTTTGAGCTTGGAGGCCAGAAACATGCAGACAGCACCCAGGAGCTGCAGATGGGACTTAGGAGTCGGCACCCCCGCCAAAAAGCGGTCCAGGTAATTCATGGCCAGGGGGAAGACCTCCTCTTCGCACTTCTGTTCCTCACAGACCTACAATGGAAGTGGGCAAGGGTTGGGGGGTGGATGGAGAGAAAATAGTCTCAGAAAAAGAGGAAAGGGATGAAAAAGCATGATCCATGGAAACAAAATAATTTTTGTGGGGAGAGGGAGGGAGTAAAACATGCGATAAGAATAAAGATGAGGAAGCTGGGATAAATCGGACTAGTCCATTCGTGCTTGGGTATTTGCAGGGAGCCTAAAAAGGGGGGTGAACTAAAGACGCAAAACGGGGAGTCAAAGAAATGAGCAGTAGCCGGCGCAGCTCCACGACGCTCCCTTTGGCCACTCGCTCCTTCGCGCACTGTAACTCACTCTTTTTTGGATTTCGTCATCTTTTCAAAAAATCAATAGAAATATTCTGGAGGCTCCGGGGGTCTACTTCTTGGTCCCATTCGGACCCCCAGATCCTGCTCTATCATTCCCGACAATTGAAAAAAATGTCTGGGGGCGCCCGGGCGGCCCAGGGGCCGCTATTGGGGGGGCGGGTGGGGAGAGGTGGGGAAGAGCGGGGGAGGGAGGAGAGGAGGAAGAGCGCCGCAGCCTCGGCAGCTGGAGCCGGAGCAGGGGGGGAAGCTTTCAAAAAATAATTAAAAATCGAGGAAATACCCTAGAAAAGCCCTTTTGGCGTGAAAACCACAAAGAGGATCCAAGCTTCCCGCAGGGGAGGTTTTGGGTGCCAGAAAGGTCTGTATCTCGACCCCAGGGGCTTAGGATCCCTCGGGGGAAACTTGAAGGGGTGAGAGCCGCTGCGGGAGTGTCCGGCTGCGGCCCACAAGGGCAGAAACTGGGGAACCGGTGACGAGCTGGGTGCAAGAAGGGAGCAGGGAGCCCCGGAAAGAGGCGCTGGGGGCTCGACCTCTCCTTTCGGGGTGTCCCGATGTTCCCCTACACACCCCCTCCCCCCTTCCTACCCCACCCAAATCTCCGCACCGAGGAAGTCTGGAAAGCCAAACTGTAAGTGACCTTCGCGAGGTGGGGGCTGGGAGAGAGGGCACGATGAGAAATGGGGTGGTCGGATAACGGGGTGCGAGGGCGAGAGGGCGACGTTTCCCAGCCTTTCCAACCGGAGTTTGCAAAGCAACATGGCGAAACCACGGCAGGTCCAGAGCTGTGCATACGTGGGCACACAGCTCGCTCGGCAGAGCCTTGCAGCAAGGGCAAAGAAGCGGTTCTTTTGGGTTCCCCTAAAACACACGTTTCTTCATTGTGACTTCCGGGGCTACAGAATTCCTCGTTTCTCTCCTTCTTCCTCCCCCCTCCTCCCCCCTGAAGTGCCAACGCGGAGTCGCGACCACATGCGGGGACCCGAGGCTAGGACGACTTTGCTCAGGCCTTTGGGGGGCTAGATTTCTGCAGGGGGGTCCCTATTTCATCTCTCACTCCCTTCCTCGCCGCACCGAAAGCAGCCGGGGCATCGCGAAAGACAGGTCGGGATGGGGGTGGGAAGAAGAGGAAGCCGCATGAGTCCACGCGCGCGCGGGATCCTCCCCACCCCCGCCCCAAGGCAGCCTCTTTTCTCCCACATTTTCCTCTCCTTTCCCCCCTCCCCAATTAATCCCCCAAGGACCAGAAATGAAGCCACGCGACTCGCCAAAGGGCGCCGGGGAACCTCCCGCACGGTAGCCCGGAGGCCAGCTCTGGGTTGTCCTCTCCAGATCTTAGGGTCCTGCGTGGGGGGCCGAGGGTCCGGGTGGGGCGTCGCCGGCGACCTACCTCCAGCATCCAGGTCGCCACCATCCTCCGCATGTAAGGCTGAATGTCCTTCTGCACACACTTGAAGTAGGAGCACTGGGGGAGGTAGCGCTCCTCGATGGTGAGCAAATTCTGCAGGACACGGTCATCGTGGAGCAGGTTTTGGTCTCGCACGGCCCTGCGGACTGGGTCCACCTCGCAGCACAGAAGCTCCATGGCTAGCTGGGTGACCACTCGGTCCCCTGCTTTCTCTGGACTTAAAAAGTTTTTTTTTTTTTTTGGAGGGGGAAGGGAAAGAATTCCCTTGCCTCCTTCCTTTGGCTAAATAAGGGGTTTTCGGGGAATAGGTGCGGGCAGGAAGAGAAGCCGTAGGAGAAGAGAGGAAAGGGTGGGCGGTGGGCGACCAGAGCCTCAGGGGCTGCCTAACTCACACCAGTCCTCCCCTTCAAACTCGTCTCACTCTCCGCTGCTCGCTCTTCTTTGCTCTGAGGCAGTGACGCAAGCTGGCTGGGCAGTTAGCTCTCCTCCCTCTCGTCGCGCTCCCCTCTCTGGTTCCTCCTCCCCTTCCCTCCCCTCCCGATTCTCCCCTCCTCCTTTCAATCTCTCCCTCCCTCCTTTTCCCTCTTGTTATTAAGGAGAGCAGCAGCTGGCCCGACCTAACTTCAAACGCGGCCCCCGCCCCCCCACCCCTCTCCCTCCATCCAGCCCTACATGCCAGGGGCCCCGGATAGGGGAACCCTCAAAACCCTCTAATTTCGCACATTCTGGAGGTGTATCACGCTAAAATGCGACCCTCCAAGTTTGGCTTCTTCAAAACCTCCTCCTGTCCAAGTACCCAAGATCCTAGAATGAAGAGGTAGATAACTTGAAGATGGGGTGAGCTCAGACAATTTACAAACAGATCCCTTAAGTGAGAAGTAAAGGGGATGATTTAAGAAAAGAGCGACCTCACATACCCAGAGATAAAGGTTATGCCCCTGAAGTTTATGTTCCTGATAACTTCGAAGCTGTTTGAAAAGCCCGCTTAAAGGGATCAGATCAACTTTTTGCCCAGCTGCAGATGTGTGTGGAGAGGAAGAAGAGGAACGGGTGGGTGGGAGGGAGGAGGGAGGACGACTGTTTCTCTGGCTTGATAGTATGCCACCCTTGAGCAGAAACTAAAGTGTACTTGGGGGTGCTTCCAGCGCCCACAGCTACCACAGGACCCGGGGCAGGGCTACTAGCGATTCTTTCGTGGCCGGTAGCCACGCAGGAAAAACCCGCTTCCTTGCCCATGCATCTGCTGACAAGCCGCCCAAGGTATCTGCACAGAGCATGGCCACACTGATACAGCTTTCTAGGAAATGGCTCCCAATTACAAGGATTTTAAAGCCTCGGAAGATGGGAGTCATTATTACTTCCCACCCAGTGGAAAGCTGAGTTCGGTTATACATTAACCAAGCCCAGGTTTGTTAGCCAAACATTATTATTATGTCCAAGGATGGGTTATTTTTTTATTGATAAGCACTTGTGAATCTTCAGGTAACTGTGATGCTTCCTTCCTGTTACATAGGCACTGTCACATGTAGTGTCTTCTGCTTCTGTGATGGCACAGGCATCTTGGGTCTCCTTAGTTTTCCTTTGTGCTCTTGCTTTGTTCTTAGATGAGGGGCTGTGGGGGGATCAAAAAGGAGTACTTTGGTGAATAATTGCACTGAGTAATAGCATTTAGGAAGTATCAAAAAGGTAGAGGATGCCAAAAGATGTCTCCATAATTGGTGGCAGTCTCAAGGATCCAGGCCCTCAATGGAAGAGAAGGTGGACCTCCTCTGAATTTCAGGTAGACTTTTGGTTACTTGGATCTTTCCCACGAGTTCTTTACTAGGCCAGCCTTGTCACTCAGTCTCTATTGGCATGTAGCCAATGAGTGTGTATGTTCCAGTGGGAATGGGAATGTGCTGCAGAGTCTTAGTGCACACTATTCCAAGTCACACTCCAATTTGCCTTAAAGCACTTTCTCATTCCTCTTCCTCATACAAGTGGTGTGAAAAGAGTAGATTCTCATGGGCATATCAAGGCCAGGCCTTGGACTGAAACTGTATGGATTATATGAGTAGAGGGAGGCTATTGATTTTGCTACTATGTGATGAAATGGTACAATATCGCTACCGGTTGATTTGCTCCTTTGCTTGTAAAATTACTTCCTATTAAGGAGTTACTATATAGTCATGCAGGGTCACAGAGATTCCAGGAGAATGTAATGAAATTTAGTTCACTGATAATCTCTGTAGCTAGACATACATACACTGTGGCCATTTGCTGTCATTTCCAAGGAGGCTTTCTCATAGCAGTATTCATGTCTTCAATTAGGACTCTTGTTATTGCTCTTTTTTAAGGCATAGTGAGGTTTCCCACTGAGAAATTTGAAAAATGCCTTTGATACCCTTCTTCATTTTACAGATAAGGGAGAGGCAAATTTTTAATCCGGGTATCACAGACCTATATCTCCCACCTGAAATGCCTACCCCTTCCTTTTCGGTGCATCACAGTCTAAACTTGAACATAGGCCTAGGCCGGGGTAGAGACCTGTGGCATTGACAACAATGCAGCTGAGTGTTGTCCCTGTGATAGGAGTTCCCTGTGATATGCATCCAGTCATGTAACTTCCAGAGTCATAGTCATTTCGTCATGTACCTTAGCCTGCTGGCAATGATGGCGATAATAGGGATAATGATGCTGATGGTGGTGGTGATGATGCTAAAGAAATCAATCACAGCTATCACTGGGACTAAGTTTACTAGAACCGAGAACTTTGCTCAGTTCTTTCCATTAGGTTGTTACCTCATCCTTTAAAAACGATGGTAGCTAAATAGTATTCTTATCATCTCCATTTCACAGAGGACACTAATGCTTACTAAGTATGTAAAATTACCTTGCCATGGTAATAGAGCCAGGATAGTATCAGAGGGATCTCAGATCCAGGTTCAACTAGCCTTGAGTTCTGTGGCATTAATCACAAGCTGGGAGAAGACTTATTATTATATCTGAGACAAAGTCTCACTCTGTTTTCCCAGGATAGAGTGCCCTGGCATCATAGCTCACAGCAACTTTAAAGTCCCAGGTTCCAACAATCTCTTGCCTCAGCTTCCCAAGTAGCCACAGGCACCAGTCCCAACCTCCCTCTAATTTTTCTGTTTTTAGTAGAGGTGCGGTCCTGTTCTTGCTGAGGCTGGTCTCCAGCTGCTGAGGTCAAGCAATCCACTGGCCTTGGCCTCCCGGAGTGCTAGGATTATTGGCATGACTCAGTACACCAACCCTCTGAAGGCTTTTCAAGAAAGTTTCTGGTGCTTGAAGAAGGACTGCTTTCCCCACCTTCCGTGTTCTGTGCACTGTCTGGACAATGTGTCTATCCAGAGAATATCCTTGAGAAATAACTGCTGATGCCAATGGTCTGGAAAAGATGAGACAAAACATCTGGTAATAAAGTTCTTCAAGGATGGATCCCTAGGCAGTTTGTTGGTCTGATCTTCAGTGAGAAGAATTACAGGGTTAGAGGCTAAGGAAGGAGAAACAGGCTTTTGTATCAGGAAAGATGGAATGACATTGCATGTGGTTGCTCCACTGGGGACTTACTGCCTTAGGTGGGAAAGGTTTGAGGACAGTGGCACCAGGGAGTGCTGCTGACAAAGGCTGAGGTTTAGGAACTCTAGTGGCTATGATTTGACAGGTGTTGTGTGTTGGAGAGTGCAGGTGTTGCCTACTTCCCTGTCCCTGGCAGTGCAGGAAAATGTATTGTTGCGTGTGACATGTGCGAGTGTGGCCCACTGGCAAAGATGATGCTTTAATTAAGGGGGCTGAACTTTGCTTTCCATTCTCAATGAGAACTCTGAGTTTTGCTGCTGGCGAGGGCTTAGCAGTGTTTGGCACATTGTGTGCACTGCAGTAGCCTATAATAAATGACTTTGGAAAGGGTGGCCCTTCATGTCTTATATTGTAGGTGAGGGGAGGGATCTCGGGCAGTGTTCTGAGAGGCACCTTCAATTGTTTATGGGAACATTTTCTATTTGGTGAGCTGACCACTCAGTGTTTCATATTTATAGTGGGCCGTGTTCACCAGCGGACACTTATTAAAGTGAACTGGTGTTCCCGGTGTGTCCTTGCAAGTTCCTCCTCAGGGGCTTTTTTCTCCAAATTTCAGTGGCTCAAAAGCCTTATGGAAGTTTCTACAGAAAGCATTGTGAAGCATTGCTGGCACACTGGTGAGCACTCTGGGTGCAGAGAATGGAAGGTAGCTGGCATTTTGACCAAGCATTTGTCTCATGCACTCTTCCACTGATGATACTCTGCACCTCGCTGGGGAAAAAAAGTCACATAGACCATGCCATTGACCTGTATGTGAAGCTGGTGGTGCTCTGGTCCTCTTGTGTATTAGCCCATGAGCCTGGAGGTTAAGAAACTTTCTGGATTATGTGTCGAGACTGGCAATTTAACTTGTCCTATTCCTAATGATATAGGGGCACATTCCTGTAGGCTGATGGGGTCACATTTCCAATTTGTGGGCTGGAAACCATTGCTGCTTTATGGTGTAAGTTGTGTCCTTTTGCTCTTCTTAGATAGTATCAAGCACACGTTGCCTGCACTCTTAAGGGAGAGTGGTAGATAGCATAGTGAAGGACTTATGCCCCTTGTGTACTACAACCACTGACTCTGTTGAAAGACAAGGTGGAGCTGCAGTGTGAGGAGGGGAGAGCTCAGTTGTGCCCCTAATTCAGGTCACCTAAGGCTTCAAGGAGGAATGTGAGGAGTGTCTTGAGTCTAAGGAAAGTACAGACGTCATGGAGGACACAGGCATTTGGGGAGAAGGTCGTGATAGGCATTAGAGTTCACGGAACTTTCCCGTGTCCCTTTTCCTTCCCTCACAGTACACGTGGATCAGCATAGCTGGGGAACAAAAGAAAACAATATGGATGTGATATAGGGCAATGTGAGCCTTTCCAAAGTCATTCCATTTATGAAGAGGACAGGATCTTATTTTCTTTTCTCCAGTCAATTGTGGGTTTAGCTGTTGGTGAAGTCTTTGCTGCGTCACCCTCCTCTGTGCATGGCCCTAGATAGACATAGGTTCACTCTCCATTATGGTCCAATAATAGAGTAACATGAGCGATCTTGGACAGGAGCTGTAGTTGCTTTTGCTGACTTGCTTGTAACCTCCGTGACACAGTGTTCCCTCAACTGCTTCCCATTGTAGGGTTTTTCTCTTGTCACTGTATTGGGATCTTTGGGCACAGCCTTGATGCGAATTTCCCTCTATCATTTGTAGACAGGCTATGATGAGGATCTGTTTTCTGCTACTTAAGGTGTCCCCTCTATTTCCAGTTCCCATGCAGCCCAAACATGTTTTCTACCAGGTCCTTGTCCATTCCTCATTGTAAGAATGGAAATAGGTTTATTTAGCTTTATAAATGTTTACATAGCCAGGTGCTGTGGATTACACATGTAATCCTAGCACTCTGGGAGGCCAAGGTGGTGGATTGCTTGTGCTCAAGAGTTCGAGACCAGCTGAGCAAAAGCGAGACCCCGTCTCTACTAAAAATAGAACAAGGAACTGAGGGAAGAGGATGACTTGAGCCCAAATTGGAGACTGCTTTGAGCTATGATGCCACATAGTCTACCCAGGGTGGCAACTTGAGACTATCTAAAAAAAAAAAAAACACAAACAAAAAAACTTTACATTTCACAGAAGCACACCAGCAATTCAAGAGTTACAGATTTTCTAAGGGAAATGCTGTATGGACAGAGAATGGCTAGGTCTGGGTTCTTTTAGACAAGTAGATGTCAATTTTTATTTCCTTTATACAGTGTCACTCGCTTAGACACCATGACTAGTTGTCTGGTCTCACTCCTTAAAGACATGTTTAGCTGCAGAGAATGTATTTAACAGACCACCTGTTAGGTTATTCTCAACAATTTTCATTTGTTTATGTATGAAATGTGTGCTCTGGTTTGATCTTTCATTTTACAAGATCCTTCAGTTCTTCCAATAAAATGTCATTGTTACAGAAACTCTCTAACGTGTGTGTTTTGTTATTCACAATGAATTAAATCATATTGGCTGTGGTTAAACACGTGATCTGTATATTCCTGGTCATTGAGGGGAGAGGGTTGGTGGTAGGAATTATGGTTTCCAGACCAAGAGGAAGATCTCCCATTGTCAAAGAGAGAAAGGGAGTAGGTGATCTCACAGCACTCTATATGATGTGATCCTTTCGGCCCTTCGTGAGGAGCATGAATCCATACCTAGATACTGTGTTGACGACAGATTCCCATACTCATCATGGTAAGGGTGAGGCAGAGTTAGAGTGACCAGTGAGGATCTGCAGGACACAGTTCACAAGTCATGAGGCCCCAAACTGGAAACAGTGAGAAATCGCTTCATTCCCACTCCTGTCGACCTAAATCCTTGGTCCCTTGAGACTCAGACATTTTTTGTTGTATCACAGAATCTTCCTTTGAATGGACCAAACTGATAGGAGCAGATGCTTTTCAGCCTCATCTGTTGCTTAGAAATGTCAGTACTCGTCAGAATGTGTAACATTTCCAATTAGCTGCAATTATATAGCCTTTGCTCAGCTGAGCCATGTCTAAGCACTTCATCAATGAGCAGTTTTAGTAAGCTGTGAGGTCCAGGAGCTCCAGCCCCAGAGAATTCTCAGATAAGTTTTATCCCCCTTAGGCAGCTTTGTGGCCTTGTAGTTATTCAACGTCCCCAAAAGGCAAGGAGAAGACTGTGGCAGTCTTTCCTGGCTGTAGATGTGCCACATGAATGGCTGGGCCTGAGTCTCTCCCTGGGTTGTCCTAGAGATCTTGGGCTTCAGGTATTAGCAACTCCATTTTTGTTAGCAGGTCTCAACAGGCCTGATCTGAAAATTCTTCTGTCCCACCTGAGAATTCAACACTCCTCCTCTCCAGATGGCGTGTAGCAGCTGACAGTTCACTGTCATCCCTGCTGTTAACTGGCTTCTGTTAGAGAGTGAGTTGCCCAGTAGGCTGTGAGCTACTGCCATCCCAGGTGAAAACATAGAGACTAGAGGTGGGATTTGAGGGAAGGGAGGGCTGGGAATTCTCATATAAATTGTGAACTCGGGATCACACGTGGGGAAAGTGTAGGCAGATCCTGGGATAGGATTCACATCAAGAATGCAGTTTTGAGGCCAGGTGCCGTGGCTCACACCTGTAATGCTAGCACTCTAGGAGACCAAGTCAGGTGGATTGACTCCGCTCACAGGTTTGAAACCAGCCTGACCCAGAGAGAGACCTTGTCTCTAAAAAAGTATCTGGGTGTTGTGGTGGGTGCCTGTAACCCCAGCTACTTGGGAGGCTGAGGCAAGAGCATCACTTAGGCCCAAAAGTTTGAGGTTGCTGTGGGCTGTGATGCCACAGCACTCTATGGAGGATGACAAAGTCAGACTCTGTCTCAAAGAAAAAAAAACGCAGTTTCCCTTCTTTTCCCCCGTGTGCAGCTTAAGTTCCCAGATCCATCACTTCACTGCTGTACAAGGGCTACACCAACTCTCCCACTCCCTGGATCTTTGTCACGGTCTTCTCTTAAAATCCCAAGTCTGCAGGAACTCTGGCATATGCTTTCTCTAAGCTGGCAGAGGAACAGTCAGACATTAGCAGAAACATCTCCTATCAAGGGCCATACCTGTGCTCTTAGCCCTGAACAGCAGTCTGATCATCTCTGCCGTGTTTGCTTTCTGTCATATTTATTTTATTTTATTTTATATTTTTCTATTATTTTATTTATATTTGTTTTATTTATTTTTTTGAGATAGAGTCTCAAGCTGTCACCCTAGATAGAGTGCTATAGTGTCACAGCTCACAGCAACCTCAAAATCTTGAGCTTAAGCAATTCTGTTGCCTGAGCCTGCCAAGTAGCTAGGACTACAAGCATCCACCACAACGTCTGACTGTTTTTTTTTTTTTTTTATTATTGCAGCTGTAATTGTTGTTTATCAGGCCCAGGCTGGGCTTGAACCTGCCAGCCTCAGTGTATGTGGCTAGCGCCCTACTCACTGAGCTACGGGTACCGAGTTTTGAGACACAGTCTCACTCTCTCATCCTGGGCAGAGTACGTCATCATAACTCATAGCTACCTCAAGTTCTTGGGCTCAAGTGATCCTCCTGCGTCAGCCTCCCAAGTAGTTGGGACTATAGGCATATACCACCATGCCTGCGTATTTTTTCCTATTTTTAGTAAAGATAGGGTCTCACTCTTGCTTAGGTTGGTGTTGAACTTCTGTGCTCAAGTAATCTACCAACCTTGGCCTCCCCAAGGGCTAGGACTACAGGTAGAGCCACTGCATCCAGCCCTAATTCTTATTTTAAAACTTAATCTCACCAATTTCATTTTGCTGTTTCTTCCAACCACTAATGGAGGTGTAAGAGGCCATATCTTTCAACTACTGTCAGCTGTGATGTTCTATAGTGGACAGGGTGACATCATTATCTGTTGCAGCAGCATGACCCAGTGACTATGTGTTCCTTCTCCCACAATTTGAGTCATTCAACACTCAAGCTGATTCAATCCTAGGTAAACTGGACTGTCTGATTATACTGACAATAACATTGTTAGCAGATATAAAAATCAGTAGCATTATTTTCCTAAAAAGGAACAAAATTCCAGTCTTTTCTTTTCTTTTTTTTTTTTTTTGTGAGAAAGAGTCTCACTTTGTCACACTCAGTGGAGTGCTCTGGCATCAGAGCTCACAGCAATCTCAAACTCTTGTGCTTAAGTGAGTCTCTTGCCTCATCCTCTGAAGCAGGTGGGACTATAGGCACCCTCCACAACGCCTGGCTGTTTTTTGGTTGTAGTTGTCACTGTTTGGCAGGCCAGCTCTGGTGTATGTGGCTGGGGCCCGAACCACTGAGCTACAAGTGCCAAGCCCAAAATTCCAGTCTTACCTTATAGCTGTAAAGCTTACTGGCTCCTGTAGTTGAGATCTGAAGCCCCCATTCTTCTATCCTACAGCAATAGGAGAAAGCACTCCTCTGCAGATGGGGGTGGGAATATGAAATCAAGACAGCATCAGAAAAGGGGTAACTCATGCCTGGGGGTCTTTTTTTTTTTTTGAGACAGAGTCTCACTATGTCACCCTCAGTAGAGTGCTCTGGAGTCACAGCTCACAGCAACCTCAAACTCTTGGAGGTAAGCGATTCTCTTGCCTGAGCCTCCCAAGTAGCTGGAACTACAGGCCCCCTCTACAATGCCCGGCTATTTTTTTGTTGTAGTTGCAGTTGTTGCAGTTTTTGTTGGCGGTTCAGGCCTGCCAACCCTCCCACCCCATCTCTTCACCCCCCCACTGCACACACACACACACACCCCACACCCCCGCCACCTCCCTGTATGTGGCTGGAGTCCTAACCGCTGAGCTACAAGCACTGAGCCATGCCTGGGGTTCTTGAAGGAGAGGGGGCAGATTTTTCCAAATTTGTTAAAGGATGTGAAAATCCTGAAAAGGGAAGTGAATTAATCTTTAATTCATTGCTTGTCTCAATTCTAGAAAGCTTCCTTTGACCTGACCATAGTTTCTACAACCTCACTTGGCTTTTCAAAATCCCAAATGCAAACCTTGTGTCCATCACACCTTGCCCAGCCCATTGTTATCTGTCCCCAGAGGCCACAGCATTCTTTTGCATCTGATTTCTGGTGTCTCCCCTTATGCCCACCTACTAGCAAGGAGCAACTCACATCTATATGTAAGGACCAGGAGTAAGCAATGGAAGGCTTCTTGGTGGAGAGGGCAATCAATCTCGGCATGCATCAACTGGGTGACCAAAATTTCCAAAATCAGAAAAGGGAAACATTTTATTTTGGGTGTGCAAAGACCTGAGTAGTGGACCTGGACATTGAGGGATGGGATAGGTATAACAGGCAATAACAATATGAGCAAAGAGTTAAATTGTTTAACTGGGCGAAGATGTATGGGCAGAGTTTCGGTTTATAGATGTGGAGCGAGTGGACAATATCCCTGTCAATCATTTTGTATCCTCCAATGACGTTTGGAGGTGGGCCCATAGCATAATAATAATAGGATAATAAGGAAGCCTCAGCACATGGCCAGTCTTTTGAAAGTCTGTATTGTGCAGTGGGTCTTCCGAGGAGGCCCTCAGAGCAGTGTGAACATAGCCCCCTCAGGAAATCATAAAAATGTAAGTTTAATTGTTTGTCATTGTAAATTGGCTGTTTGTATTGTGATTTTGATCAAATTAAGCACACAGTGTGTTATGGTATACCTTAGCAAGTGTCTGATTGCCTTTTGGGTTTATGCTAGAGAAGGTTTCTTAGCCACCTTGGACATAATGCTGTCCTTTATGATGGAACACTATAGGACGACTTTACTACCATTTTCTTTGTCTAAATAATGATCTCAGATCCTTTTCTTCATGGTCTTAATTATTTGTGGTGCTTTCTTCTCACAAATGAGGAAAGGTCAGGTGCCACGCCAGTGTTGGTCTGAGACAACAAAGTGAATGACGTTGGCCAGGAGGGGCCTTATTAGCGTTTTACTTTATAGTGTCAGTAGGAGGATATTGTTGATGTGTATCCCCTTCATTTAGCACTCTCTGACCTTTTTGGCCCCAGGGACCAGTTTCATGGAAAACAATTTTTCCCAGACCTGGGGGGGGGGCACATGTGAAGGGAGGAGGAGGATGGTTTGGGGATGATCCAAGTATGTTTCATTTTCACCTCAAATCATCAGGCATTACATTCTCATAAGGATTGCACAATCTAGATCCCTCAGTTTGCTGGGTTTACAGTAGAGTTCTCACTCCTATGAGACTCTAATGCCACCCGTGATCTGATTGGTGGCCGTGCTCAGGCAGTGATACCACCAATGGGGAGTGGCTGTAAATACAAATGAAGCTTTGCAGGCTAGCCCACTGCTCACCTCCTGCTGTGTGGATGAGTTCCTAACAGGCTCCCAGTCCTCAGCCATCAGGGGTGATGGACAGCAGCCTTAAATTTTGTACTTGCCCTTATTCTTCAGTGTTGTTATCAGAGACCACATTTCTGTTATCTTCTACCTAACAAGGATGAAAATAACACCCTGTGAGAGCGTTTGTGGGAATACGATGTAGCTGCATTTATGGCCTGTTTTGTTTCATTTAACACCATGAATATGCATCTCACATAATTTCTTGGATTACATTTGAGAAGCAGTCTTTTTCACATGCTGTCTTAAAAAGGAAAAAAAAGTTTCCTGCTAATCTCAATTGAAAATCAAGAAACAATCCAGGGAAGGTTTAGGACTCATTCACATCCTGTATTGCCTTTGGTCACCATGGAAGGCTGTTTTGCATTTTTATGTAAATTTGATGTATATTTAATATTCTCCCATTCAAGCAAGTATGGTCCTGATGCTTTTCATGTGTTTTCCATGAAAGTTTTATTTTCAATTTGTGAATAATGAAAAGAGCATCTGTTTGGCAAGAGCTTGTTGCTGTAAGACCTTGAAGGGATCAAGCCTTCAGGGATCTTATTTTTTGTTTTATTTTATAATATAACATGGGTAATTTTCATGACTTTGCAGTTTTTTGAATTTGTTTAATTTTGTTCTTGCCTTTGTTCCATAAATATTTACCAAATGAATGTATTTGTCTATGTGCATTGGAAATGGATTATCTCAGTGGGCTCTTGTCATTTACAGGACGTAGATTTCCCTTATTTTCTCCTATCAGGCAATGGTGGATTTGTTTGGTATTTGATATTGCATATTTATCTTCAGGGCATTCAAGTTTATTTTGGTCTTGTTGGTCCTCTTGAGTTGCCTTTAAAAGTTTTGATGTAAATTTCAATTTACAGAAGAGAAAATTAACATCTGATTGGGTGCCTTTAATTTTATAATTGTATGTTTGATATATCTATATATACATATGTGCATAAATATTTTTTTTCTTAAATTCTAGTCATGTCCCTATTTGGAAATTTTCTTTTGAAAAACAATACTCAGGTTTCTCTTCAGATTACATAAATCTTTTGCCTTTTACTAAAAAATGGGGGAGTAGTCTCAATTTACCTTAAATCAGTTTGTTGAACTCTTCATATTTTAAAACAGAGAATCCTTGACATTTTAAAACAGAATCTTGTAAACTGTCCTCTGCTGCTAGTAAATGGTGTAAAATTTTATTTTGCAGAAGATTAACATGTTTAGTATCATTCTATTCTATTAAATGTGGGTTCTGACCCTTTCCATAAGCATTGCATTAGAACATTTATCCTGTTTACAATTTTCAAATAAGAGAAGTATTTTTCTGACTGATCTTGTGCATCTTACTTTATAACAATTAATAGCTTCAAGCGGCCACTTAGCTGAATTTTTTCTTTTACCACTTCATTGTTTTTAAGTAGTAATGTTTGATGAAATTTTAGTCTTTGTATATCATATTTCATCGATCTGTTTTATGGTACTTCAGTGTAAAAATGCACACATTAGGCATTTGATTGGTAGGGTGCTTGTTGTTCTATGACAGTGAATGCCCCCAAATGCAAGCCACCATAGACCTCTTGAAGATGTTTGAGACCATTTGGAATTTCATTTCACCTAATAATTGCATGTTGGATGTTGTGTCATTTAATTCAGATCTGTCCCTAGTGATCTGTATATGTTTCCTTTGAAATTTGTGAGACATTTTCTATGCCAATATAAGGAAATTCACTACCATAGTAGTGTTTTCTGTTCTCCGGGAATGCATGTTCTTTGCAGGACATATCTCATACTTTGGAATTTTATTTTAGAATTATAATTGTCATTTAAAAAATATAATTTAAGGCTGGGCATGGTGGCTCATACCTATAATCTTAGCACTCTGGGAGGCTGAGGCAAGTGGATTGCCTCAGCTCACAGGTTTGAGACCATCCTCAGCAGTAGCAAGATCCTCGTCTCTAAAAATAGCTGGGCATTGTGGTGAGCGCTTTAGTCCCAGCAACTTGGGAGGCTGAGACAAGAGAATTGCTTGACTCCAAGAGTTTGACTTTGCTGTGAGCTGAGACGCCAGGGCACTCTACCTAAGGTGACAAGGGAGACTCTGTCTCAAAAACCAAAATAAAAAATATAATTTAACATATTGTCATTAAAAAATTTCATTGAGATCTTTCTTCCCAAGTTTTTTTTTTAATTAAAAACAAAGATTTGTATAGTTTCAATTAACATTGAAGTTAAATAAAAGTGGTCCAAGGCCAAGCTGCTCATCACAAGAATTGGAAGGCATATACGCTACTCCTCCCCCATTTGTGAGGGTACTGTCCATGCCCCTTTGGCCAAAAGTACCGACTGTGCCTAATGCCTCAAATGCTACCATATTGGCTTAAGAAATAGGCACTGCCGGCTGGTTTATACTCATGCTTACGTTGTGTGACTCCTCGTGTCTATTTAAGGACAGAATTAAATAACAGGAAAAATTTTGTTTTGCCCCCTAACATGAGGACTTTTCTCACTCAGCAATACCTGATACTGCTTCTGAAGTAAAAAGAGTTACTTCCCTTTGATAAAGGAAATGGTGTAATTTGCTCATTACTCTTTTTTTTAGTTAATTCTTTTTTTTTTTTTTTTGAGACATAGTCCCACTTGGTCATCCTCGGCAGAGTGCCATGATATCTTAGCTCACAGCAACCTCAAACTCCTGGGTTCCAGTGATTCTCTTGCCTCAGCCTCCCAAATTACTAGGACTACAGGCGCCTACTTAAATCATATCTAGATTACTTACAATATGTAGACTAAAGAAAAAATGAAGATGTTAAATAATTAAGGTTAGTCTTATTCAGAAGTCTTATTGAGGACTGTAAAGTGAGGCCTATACCCTGGGAGCAGCACATTAGAGAAGTTCTATTCAACTACTTCAGCACGGTATTTCAGCCAATGCTTATGTACACATGATAGAGGGTTCATACATGCAAACAGGTGAAACTTGCAAAGAAGTAACATTAAACCAAAAGAGAAACAAGATTTGGATGTCAAAGTGCATGTGGTTGCAGATGACAGAGGCATAATCACTAACCCCATTTCACTTTTAAAGAATATGGTGATTCAGGCAAGAGACATGAGGGTAAGGCATGTGCTCTATCCTGTTTTGTCTTCAAAGCATCCCTCCAGAGATCTGCATGTAGTCACAGAAATAGAGGCTTTGTGAAATTAAGTTGGCAAGCAAAAATCAGTAAATACAGCTTGTTACATTTGTTACAATGAAAATGCCATATAGGACTGAGGTACTATTTTCTTGCTCTATAAAAGGAAGACTATTTCCAGCTTAAAGAGAACACAATGTTTATTGACTTATGGTCCATTTCCTACATTTTCAAAGTTAGCGGCGGTGGTTCTAATCTACCTCATGTGTCATCTCTCTCACCTACCATGACTCTTTATACTTGTAAGAGCTCAGCCAAGCATAATGGCTAATGCCTATCAACCTAGAAGTTTTTTTTTTTTTTTTTTGAGGCAGAGCCTCAAGCTATCCCCCTGGGTAGAGTGCCATGGCGTTACAGCTGACAGCAACCTCCAACTCCTGGGCTTAAGTGATTCTTTTGCCACAGCCTCCGGAGTAGCTGGGACTACAGGCACCCACCACAATGCCTGGCTATTTTTTGGTTGCAGTTGCCATTGTTTGGCAGGCCCAGGTCAGATTCAAACCTGCCAGCTTTGGCGTATGTGGCTGACACCTTAGCTACTTGAGCTACAGGTGCCACCCATCCTATTACTTTTGTTGTTGTTGTTTTGTTTTGAGATAGAGCATCAAGCTGTGACCCAGGGTAGAGTGCAATGGTGTCATAGCTCATAGCAACCTCTCACTCTTGGGCTCCAGCAATCCTCTTGCCTTGGGGTTTCTCTTTTTAGTAGAAACAGGGTCTTGGTTTTTACTCAGGCTGGTCTCGAACTCGTGAGCTCAAGCAATTCATCCGCCTTAGCCTCTCAGTGTACTAAGATTACAGGCGCGAGCTACTGTGCCTAGCCTAAACCTAGCACATTTGGAGGTCTAGGCTAGAGGATTGCTTGAGCCCAGGAGTTTAAGGCTACAGCCTGGGTGAGAGAAGGAGAATCTGTTTAAGAAAAAAAAAGTGAGTGTAATTAGATCATCAAGGATAATCTGCCTATTTTAAGTGCAACTGATTAGCAATTTGAGTTCTATCTGCAACCTTCATTCTCATTTGATTTATATTGTCAGTTTCTGGAAATTAGGATGCAGACGTCTTTGGGGGATCATTATTCTTTGTACTAAAGTTTGCTTTTTTGGTTATTATGGTAAAAATGCCTGACTTTTGATTGATAAATCAACCTTGCTTCCCTAAAGTATAAACTTTATTGAATCATAGTGTATGATCCTTTTAATATATTATCAGATTAGGCAAATGGGTGAATGAATTATGGCATATTCATACAATAGAATACTATACTAGTCCACTTGAGAATATGGATGAATGCTACAGATATTACATTGAGTCCAAGATGTGAAACACAAAATAGTATATACTTTATGATTCCACTTTAAATCCATGTTAAAAATCGGCACAAGTAAATGCTTATAGAATTCAGAATACTGGTTATCTGAAGGGAGGAGGAATTATAGTCTGTAAAGGTGCATGAAACAACCTTATAAGATGCCATAAATGTCTTCCGAAGTGACTTTGACTTTCTGTATTCCCACCAGGAAAATACAGGATGGCCATAAAGTTCACATGAATTTTGCACACAACCTTTATGGCCACCCGGTATAAAAGAGTAAGTTGCTCTTTGAGACTCAGTATTTTCAGATACAGTATTTTTTGTTTGCTTGTCTTTTTTTGTTTACTTCAGTTATTTTAATAGGTTTCCTCTGCTATCTGCCCTTCCTAAGTATGTTGAGCATCTTTTTGTGTGTTTCTCATACATTTACCTTCTTAGCAAAGTGTACCATCATATATTTTTCCCCATTTTTTTTTTTCATTGCAGTATTTGGCAGGGGCCAGGTTTGAACCCGCCACCTCTGGCATATGGGTCGGGAGCCCTACTCATTGAGCCACAGGCACCGCCCTATTTTCCCCATTTTTGAGTTTAGAGTTTGAGTTGAGTTTAGAGAGTTCTATATGTCTTGTATTCGTGTCTTCATTCAAAGTGCCATTTACAAAAAATTTCTTCCATATTGTTTCTTGTCTTGTCCTTCTCTTAGCCCTGTCTTCTGAAGAATACAAGCTTTTAAATTTGATGAACTCCAATTTACCTTATTTTATTTTATTATTTCATTTTATTTTAGACAGAATCTCATTTTGTCACCCCTGGTACAGTGGCTTTTTGGTATCTTCGCTCACAGCAATGTCCACCTCTTGGGCTCAAGCGACTGTCTTGCTTCAGCCTCCTGGGTAGCTGGGACTATAGGCACCCGCCAGGATGCCTGGCTATTTTTAGAGATGAGGTCTTCCTCTGGCTCAGGCTGGTGTTGAACTCAATATATTAGGCAATCCACCCACCTTGGCCTCCCAAAGTACAGGGATTACAGGCATGAGCCACTGCGCCTGGCTCTGACCTCATTTTATTTTTATGTATTGTGCTTTCAGTGTTATAGCTAAGAAGTCTTTGTCTAATCTTAGGTTGCAAATGATTTTTCTTATTTTCTTCCAGGAGAAAGTTCTATTAACCTTTTCGTGTCAATTTTTATACGTGGTGCGAGATATAGATCAAAATTCATTATTTCTAAATAGATATCCAGTTCTTTCTGTGTCATTGTTGAAAGGATTAGCTTTTCTCTACTGAATTGTGTTTGCAACTTTATCAGAAATCAGCTGTCCATATATGGCTGGGTCTATCTCTAGAATTCTACATTCAGTCCCCTTCATCAACAGTTGGGCCTCTGTATCTGTAGTCTCTGCACTTGCAGATTCAAGCAACTACATGCTGAAATTATTTGGGGGGGGAATAATAAAATAAGGATATAATAATGAAAAATTATAACAAGTGTGTAATACAGTATAATAACTATTTTCATTGTATTAGGCATTTGTGAAAGAAAGTAACAAATGTAAGAAGCTGATTTTTGCTTGCCAGCTTCATTTCAAAAAGCTTCTATCTCTGTGACTACATGCAGATCTCTGGAGGGATGCTTTGAATACAAAACAGGATAGAGCACATGCCTTACCCTCATGTCTCTTGCCTGAATCACCATATTCTTTAAAAGAGAAATGGGGTTAGTGATTATGCCTCTGTCATCTGCAACCACATGTACTTTGACATCCAAATCTTGTTTCTCTTTTGGTTTAATGTCACTTCTTTGCAAGTTTCACCTGTTTGCATGTATGAACCCTCTATCATGTGTACATAAGCATTGGCTGAAATACCGTGCTGAAGTAGTTGAATAGAACTTCTCTAATGTGCTGCTCCCAGGGTATAGGCCCCACTTTATAGTCCTCAATAAGACTGCGGAATAAAACTAACTTTAATTATTTAAAATCTTGAATTTTGTCGTTAGTCTACATATTGTAAGTAATCTAGATATGATTTAAAGTATATTGGAGGTTGTACACAGGTTATATGCAAATATTATGACATTTTATATGAGCGACTTAAGTATTTTCAGATTTTGGTATTTGCTGGGATCTAGAAATCAGTCCCTTGGGAACACCAAATGTGACGTTATTTGTCACATTGCCTTAATTACTGCTAGCTTGCTATAAATTTTGAAATCAAAATAATATTAGTCCATTTATTTCTTCTGTTTCAAACCTGGTTTTGCTAGTGTATATCCTTTGCTTTTCCCTATGAATTTTAGAATCAATTAGTTTTTATTCATAAAACAATTTTCTGGGACTTTTGAATCCATATATCAATTTGGGAAGAATGAACATCTTAATAATATTGAGTCTTCCAACTCCTGGACATATACATGTCTATTACTCAATTATTCTGTACTTTATGTAAGGAATGTTCTGTAGTTTCCAGAGTATGAGTCCCATGTATTTTGTTATAGTTCTTTCTTATGGTTTTTATGATTTCATGATTTTTTTTTTTGAGACAGAGTCTCACTATGTTGGCTTTGATAGAGTGATGTGCCGTGATAGCTCACAGCACTCTCCAACTCTTGGGCTTAAGCAATTTTCTTGCCTCAGCCTCCCGAGTAGCTGGGACTACTGGTGTCCACCACAATGCCGAGCTATTTTTTGGTTGCAGTTGTCATTGGTTAGCAGGCCTGAGCCAGGCTTGAACCCACCAGCTCTGGTATGTGTGGCTGGCGCCCTCGCCGATGAGCTACAGGCGCGGAGCCAGGGTTGTGGAAGTCTTGAGGAACAGGGTAGCATGCCCTTCTACACTGTCCACACGAACTCCTCAGTAAAAGTGTAGAAGAAACTGTGCCCTCACTCCCTATACTAAGATGTTTTCCCTTAAGCCTGTTTTCTACCTACCTATTTCCCATAAACTTGTTTTCTGCGTAAGAGACCAAAAGAGTCCTGAGGATGGTACGTGTGTGAATTGTGTAAATGTGGGAAGAAGAATGGCTTCCAAAAGAGAGTAAATTCATGATTTATGACAATACTAGGCCAAAGGGTTATGGTAAAGATTGTCTAGACTCCAAAGGTCACTTGACATCAGAGGCAATGACTTGCTTAAGGTCTATGGTTTTGCAAAACTAAGTTGGAGACATACTGTCTACTGTTTTCTGTTTCCTTTTTATTTTGAGACCGAGACTCAAGCTGTCACCCTGAGTAGAGTACTGTGGCATCACAGCTCACAGCAACCTTCAACTCCTGGGTTCAAGAGATTCTCTTAGCCTCCGAAGTAGCTGGAAATACAGGCGCCCATCAGAACACCCGGCTACTTTTTGATTGCAACGGTCATTGTTGTTTGGTGAACCCACGTTGGATTCGATCCCGCCAGCTCATGTGTATGTGACTGGCATCTTAGCCTCTTGAGCCACAGGGGCCGAGCCTGTCTGCTGTTTTCTACATCCATCCTTTTACTGCTGATTTGTGATAAGTAATTTTATCCACTTCTTTTCGCTTTATGATTGAGGTTTGGCTTGGTAGGACTCCATCAGAACTTCTGAGTCCCCTCCACACATAATCTGTGTTAGTATCTTCATTCCTCACCCCAAACTCCTTCATAACAGGGTGCCACCAGCACAACTCAATGTGATATATCTTTCCTCCCCAAATCCAAAATCTCAAGATACCGTCCATGAATTTTATCTATTTCATTTCTTTTTTTTTTTTTCTAGACAGAGTCTAATTTTTTGCCCTCGATAGAGTGCTCTGGTGTCACTGCTAACAGCAACCTCAAGCTGTTGGGCTTAAGTTATTGTCTCAGCTTTCCAAGTAGCTGGGACTACAGGCACCTACCACAACGCCTGGATATTTTGTTGTTGTTGTAGTTGTCATTGTTGTTTAGCAGGCTCGGGCTGGATTCGAACCCACCTTCCTTGGTCTATGAGGCCAGCACCCTACCCACTGAGCTACAGGCACTGCCATTATCTATTTCCTAATAGTAAGGAATTTAATGAAGTAAGTCAAATGTATTTTCTTTGACTCTTGAGATGGTCATATGGATTTTTTCTTCATATTAGCTTTCTATCTCTGTCTTAACAAATTTGGTGTTTTAATACAACACAGAGTTCGCAACTTAGCACTTTGTAGGTCAGAGTTTAATATGGGTCTTAGTAGAGCAAAGTCACACACAATATTGGGAGCCTACCTTCCTTTCTGGAGAACCTAAGGAATAATCTTTCGCCTATTTATTCAGGCTATTGGCAGAATTCAGTTCCTTGTAATAGTAGGACTAAGGTGCTATTTTCTTGCTCTATAAAAGGAAGACTATCCCCAGCTTATAGAGGACACCACGTTTATTGAATTATGGTTCATTTCCTACATTTTCAAAATCAGCAGTGGGGGTTCTAATCTTTCTCATGTGTCACCTCTCTCACCTACTGTGACTATACTTGTAAGAGTTCAGCCACACACAGTGGCTCCTGCCTGTCAACCTAGCACTTTTGTTGTTGTTATTGTTTTGTTTTGTTTTGAGACAGAATCTCAAGCTGTCACCCTGGGTAGAGTGCGATGGCGTCATAGCTCATAGCAACCTCTCACTCTTGGGCTCCAGCGATCCTCTTGCCTCAGTTTTTCTATTTTTAGTAGAGATAGGATCTTCATTTTTGCTCAGGCTTGTCTCAAACTCGTGAGCTGAAGCAATTCACACACTTCAGCCTCCCAGAATTCTAGAATTACAGGTATGATCTACCGTGCCCAGCCTAAACCTAGCACTTTTGGAGGTCTAGGAGATTTGCTTGAGCCCAGGAGTTTAAGGCTATAGCCTAGGTGGTAGAAGGAGACTCTGTGTTCATGAAAAAAAAAAAAAACAGAATTAGTATAATTAGATCATCAAGGATAATCTGCCTATTTCAAGTGCAACAGATTAGTGATCTGAGTTCTGTCTGCAACCTTCATTCTCTTTTGATTTATATTGTCAGTTTCTGGAAATTAGGATGCAGACGTCTTTGGGGGATCATTATTCTTTGTACTAAGGTTTGCTTTTTGGTTATTGTGGTAAAAATGACTGATTTTTGATTGATAAATCAACCTTGCTTCCCTGAGACAAATTTTATTTTAATCACAGTGTTTTATCCTTTTAATATATTACCAGATTAGGCAAATGGATAAATGAATTGTGGCATATTCATACAATGGAATACTATACTAGTCCACATGACAATAAGGATGAATGGTACAGATATTACATTGAGTCCAAGATGTGAGACACAAAATCGTATATACTTTATGATTCCACTTTATATCCATGTGAAAAATAGGCACAACTAAATGCCTATAGAATTCAGAATACTGGTTATCTGAAGGGAGGAAGAATTATAGTCTGTAAAGGTGCATGAAACAACCTTATAAGATGCCAAAAATGTGTTCCAAAGTGACTTTGATATTCTGTATTCCCACCAGTAATATTCAGGGTGGCCATAAAGTTCAGCTGAATTTTGCAAACGACCTTTATGGTCACTCGTTATAAGGGATTAAGTTGCTCTGCCAGCTCATTGAGACTCAGTATTTTCAGATTCAGTATTTTTTGTTTGTTTGTCTATTTTTGTTTGCTTCAGCCATTCTAATAGTTGCCCCCTGCTATCTGCCCACTAAGTATGCTGAACATCTTTTTTTTATGTTTGTCATGCATTTATCTTCTTAGTGAAGTGTTCCATCATTTATTTTCCCCCTTTTTATCAGGTTGTTGACTTTTACACTGTTGAGGTTTGAAAGTTGTATATGTCCCATATTTACGTCTTCCTTCGATATGCCATTTACAAGTATTTTCTCCCATATTATGTCTTGTCTTTCCATTCTCTCAGCACTGTCTTCTGAAGACTACGAGCTTTCAAATTTGATGAACTCCAATTTACCTTATTTTATTTTATTTTATTTTATTTGAGACAGAATCTCATTTACTCACACCCAGGGGAGTGCCTTTGTGTCATAACTCACAGTAACCTCCAATTCTTGGGCTCAAGAAATGGTCTTGTTTCAGCCTTCCAAGTAGCTGGGACTACAGGCTCCCGCCACAATGCCCAGCTATTTTTAGAGATGGGGGTCTCCCTCTTGCTCAGGCTGTTCTTGAACTCGTGAGCTCAGGTGATCAACCCACCTTGGCCTCCCAAAGTGCTGGGATTACAGGCATGAGCCACCGTACCTGGCCCTGACCTCATTTTATTTTTATGTATTGTGCTTTCAGTGTTATAGCTAGGAAATCTTTGTCTAATCTTAGGTCGCAGATGATTTTTCCTGTTTTCTTTCAGAAGTTTTATAATACCATTAGTTCTGTTAACCTTTTTGTGTCAATTTTTATACATGGTGTGAGATATAGATCAAAATTCATTGTTTCTAAAAAGATATGCAGTTTTTTCTGTGTCATTGTTGAAAGGATTAGCTTTTCTCTACTGAATTGTCTTTACAACTTCATCAGAAATCAGCTGTCCATATATTGCTGGGTCTATCTCTAGAATTCTACATTCAGTCCCCTTCATCAACAGGTGGACCTCTGTATCTGTAGTCTCTGCACTTGCAGATTTAAGCAACTGCATATTGAAAATATTTTGGTGGATAAAACAATAAAAATAATGATATCACAATAAAAAATTACAACAAATTTTTAAATATAATATAATAATTATTTACGTAGCATTTTCATTGTGTTAGGTATTCGTGAAAGAAAGTAACAAATGTAAGAAGCTGTATTTGCTCATTTTTGCTTGCCAGCTTAATTTCACAAAGTCTCTAACTCTGACTACATGTGGATCTCTGGAGGAATGCTTTGAAGACAAAACATGATATAGCACATGCATTACCCCCATGTCTCTTGCCTGAATCACTATATTCTTTAAAAGATAAATGGGTTTAGAGATTATGCCTCTATTTTCTGTAACCCCTTGTACTTTTACATCCAAATCTTCATGCTATTTTGGTTTAATATAACTTGTGAGCGAGTTTTACATGATTTCATGTACGAACCCTCTATCATCTGTGCATAAGCATTGGGCTGAAATATCATGCTGACATAGTTGAATAGAACATCTCTCATGGGCTGTTCCCAGCATATTGGCCTCAGTTTACAGTCTTCAGTAAGACTTCAGAATAAAACAAACTTTATTTAAAATCTTGATTTTTTTTCTTTACTCTACATATTGTAAGAAATCCAGATATGACTTAAAGTATGTTGGAGGTTGTACATAGGTTATATGCAAATATTATGCCATTTTATATAAGTGACTTAAGCATTTTCAGATTTTGGTATTTGCTGGGATCTTGAATTCAGTCCCTTGGGAACACCAAACTTGATGGTATTTGTCACATTGCTTTAATTACTGTAACTTTGTTATAAATTTTGAAATCAAAATAATGTTAGTCCTTCAACTTATTTCTTCTGTTTCGAAGCTGTTTTTGGTAGTGTATGTACTTTGCATTTTCCTATGAATTTTAGAAGCAACCAGTTTTTATTTATAAAACAATTTTCTGGTACTTTTGAATCTACACATCGATTTGGGAAGAATGAATATCTTAATAATATTGAGTCTTCCAACTCATGGACATATAGATCTCTATTACTCAAATATTCTGTAATTTATGTAAGGAATGTTCTTAGTTTCCAGAGTATGAGTCCCATGTATTTTGTTATATTTACCCTTCATGGTTTTTATATTTTTATTATTTTTTTTTTTTTGAGACAAAGTCTCACTATGTTGCCCTCGGTAGAATGCCATGGTGTGACAGCTCACAGCAACCTGAAACTCTTGGGCTTAGACAATTTTCTTGCCTCAGCCTCCCATGTGCCTGGAAATACAGACGCCTGCCACAACGCCCAGCTACTTTTTGGTTGGCGTTGTGATTGTTTAGCAGGCCTGGGCCACATTTGAATCTGCCAGCCTCGGTGTATGTTGCCGGGGCAATTTTCATGATTTTTTTTTTTTTTTTAGTTTTAAATTTCTTTTGTTTGTTATTAGTAATGCACTTGATTTTTGTATATTCATCTATGTCCTGGAATCTTGCTAAACTTAGTTCTAGTATGTTTTTATAGATCTAGAACACCTGTTTTCTATATAGATGATCCTGTGGCATATGAATAACAGATATTTGACTTCTTCTTGTCCAATCCAGATGCTTTTTTTGCCCTTTCATTATTTTTATTGTACTATGTAGAATCTCCAGTACAATATTGTATGGATGAGGTGAGAGTGTTCATACTTGTCCTATTCTTGATCTAAGAGTGAAAAGCATTTTGGCTTTCACCTTTAAGTATGATTGCTGTAAGTTTTTGATAGATTTCTTTCATTATACTTAGGAATTCTCTTCCATTCTTAGTTTGATGAGTTTTTATTAGGAACTATATGACACAGATATTATTGTTCGGGCATTTAAAAAATGAAAAAATGAAAACACATACTCACACAAAAATCTGGACATGAATGTTTATAGATTATTCATTTCTCATTGCCAAAACTTGTAAATATGCCAAATGTCCTTCAATAGGTGAATGGATCATCAAACTGTGTTATAGCCATACTGTGACAGACTCTAAGGTGGCCCCCACCATCCCAACCTCCTGATCAATCCTTTATGTGTAGGTGGGGACTGTGACTGTCTTCTAACCAACAGAATAGGCAAAAGTGATGAGATGTAATAACTCTCACGATTATGTTACATTATGAATGACTCCATCATGCAAGCAAACTCCCTCTCCTCCTGCTGGCCTTGAAGAAATAAGCTGTAGTGTTGTGAACACATACACAAGTAAATGTAGCAGAGAATTACAAGTAAATGTATAAAAGCAGGCAGCTTTTATAATAAATTAAGAGATTTCTCAACATTTAACCCTCCTTACATTAACTGTTCATGGAGCATTATTCCTTGATTATGCTTCTCTGGATTATATTTACAAATATTTGGAGCTTATCTAGTAATGCTGCAAAGGAACCATGTACTGTAGCAGAGAGATGCATGAAGGAGAGGGAAATGTGTTCATAGAACCTCATTCTAGTGGAGTACAGAACCAAGGGTTCCTGAAAGAATTCACAGGGGATAGGTGCAGAGGGAGACCTTCACTGCCAAAATTTGGACTCTTAACACCCTCTCCTAGAGAGATCTACCTCTGGATACATCACCCGAAGACCTGGCCTCTTCTACTCTAGTTCCTCTCTCATACCGCTTTGGGAATCATAGCCTCCTGACCCTCCGATTCGACTCCGTCTCCTCACATTAGACTCGCCCCCAAGTCCTTTCCTTCCCCTGCTTATGCCCAGATACACCCGCAGTAGCCTCTTCACCGTCATTACACCCGCCTCCAGATCCTCCAGTTCCCCTGCTTGTGCCCCGGTGCACCTGCGCAGTAGCAAGTACGCGCGAGTGTGCCGGAGCCCCGCCCATGGCCTGGCCCCCCACGGGTCATGGTGGGCCCGCCTTCCCGAACACGTATTTCCGGCGACGCCTTGCTGCTGACCTCTGCAGAACCCAGTGCAGCCCAGCGGAGCAAGGCAAAGCAAACGCAGCACAATGGATGGTCGGGTGCAGCTGATAAAGGCCCTTCTGGCCTTGCCCATCCGGCCCGCGACCCGTCGGTGGAGGAACCCGATTCCCTTTCCCGAGACGTTTGATGGCGACACCGACCGACTTCCCGAGTTCATCGTGCAGACGGGCTCCTACATGTTCGTGGACGAGAACACATTCTCCAGCGACGCCCTGAAGGTGACGTTCCTCATCACCCGCCTCACCGGGCCGGCCCTGCAGTGGGTGATCCCCTACATCAAGAAGGATAGCCCCCTCCTCAACGATTACCGGGGCTTCCTGGCCGAGATGAAGCGGGTCTTTGGATGGGAGGAGGACGAGGATTTCTAAGCCGGGAGACCCTCAGGCCTGGGGGCGTGTGGTCTGAGGAGGGTTCTCTGCGCCAGTGGCCACCGCCAGGGTAGCTACTGGCGCCCTTCTGCCCCGTCTCCTCCCCCCTTCGAGTCTGTACGATCTCCCAAGCGCTTCTGTCCCCTCCTGTGTCGCGCTTGCCTTTGTTCCAGGAATAGCACTCCAAGCTAGCGCTGCTGTTCTGGGCCTCACTCGGGAGTGCGCCGCTGTCCTCTCCTGCCAGTCCAGCCCCTCTCATGCCATTTGGACGCTGTCCTGTGCTCCACCTGCAAGCTGGGCTCCTGTCACACGCTGGACAGACCACCCACACCCTGCTGCTGTCCACCCGCCCCCCCCCCACCGCCACACTGCCAGATTACTGCATCATTCTGCCTGCACACCTGCACTGCCTCTGCTACTGCTGTTGCTGTCCACGGCATCCAACTACCAGACTGCTACTCTTAGTGATTTGGACTCACCTGTAAGTCTGAGCTGAAGAGGCCAGCCAGCCTGTTACCTTCAGCAGGATCCATTTCCTTTGGACTCTCAGAAAACTCTTTATGTTCCTGCCAGATGGCTGCCAGGACCCAGTTGTGCTTGGTAGCCAAATCCAGTCATTCATTTTGTCCCATGGACCAGTTAGTTTTGCTCTGAATCCATTTCTTGTCTCAGTTTGCAGCTGTCCCTGACGTGTGCCTTTTGTTCAACACAAGAACCCCCGTGCTCTGCCCTATACAAATGTCTTTTCCCTACTTTCAATAAATGCCAGACACTATTGAAAAAGAGTTGTCTCAATGAATATGGAATCTTTCCCTTTATTGTCCTGTCAGGGAGGATGATATCTTGTTCAAAAATAGTATGCCAGTGACTAATGTTTACCCTTGAATTATAAATTGATTTTGTGGTTGTCCTGGGGATGGAGGCCTTCTTAGTAACCAACCATCCAGTGCCAAATGAAGATTCTTTTAAAAACTAGTCAGATTTATGGAGTTAGAAAATAGACCTTGATCCAATTTTGGCCAAGACAATGTGAAGAATGTGGGAAGGTTTTTTTGAAGTAGGTGTCCATATTTTAAAAAATTGTTTGAGAGGACACATGTTAAATTATTACTTAAAATCCCACATGGTCTTTTGGTGAACTGTCAAAGTTTTATTTATCCATAGATTTATTGAAGAACCACTAGAATTACACAGGTGCTTTTTAAAAAAGCATTTATATGAACAGAACTTTGAATATGGAGGTAATTAGAAAAAGAATACAGAACTCTGATTGTTAATTTAGGTGCATACCTGATTGATGACCTGTAGGACAATAAACTTAAAGTTTCCCTAATGGGTAGAATAAAAGTTGATACTTCTTACTGTCACTCTACAGGTGAACCTCTTAAAGGTACAATGGTGTAAAAAGCTGCTTCTCCATCAACTATTTGATAGTCAAATTTGTTGGTCAAATTTAAATATTCCAGTAGGGTCAAAGGTTCCTCAGATGGACTCATAGGACAGCACTTGTGTTGTGATGTTGGAAGGTCATGCATCCAACTCTCAGCCTTATTTCTTATTTGTGTGATTTTCCCAGAAAAAGTATAAAGGTAGCAAAGTCTGAGCTTAGTTCATAGATAGATTAGCTTGTTATGGGGGTGGAAAAAAATGGACTGTGATTGTGCTGCAAAAGAAAACTGATGCTTACAGACTCCCAATGCTTATACTTCTCTGTCCTCTGCTATGGGGAGATTGGATCCTTTGGCTTTCACCTTTACCTTAAATTGGTGATTAATCACCTATAGCCTTCCATGATCAGTGGTTCATCATTAGCCTCTAGTAATAACTATTCAATTGCATAATCTTTATAATTACTGTTTCCTCTGAACCTCTTAAATTCTTGAGATGTTGCACCTGCCAGTAAATTTCCTTCCATTGGTATCCTCTCTCAGTTCACCACTGGTGAGTTTTTACAACTGTGTCACTACCACTTAACAAGGGTTATCAATTCTCACTTCCAGACAGCATGTAATCACACTCCATTTTCATAGTCATTTCATTTTCATAAGTCATTTTCATAATCTGCTTCTAGCACCAAATCTGAAACAGTCTATCATGAAGAACACTTGTAATGCAGTGAGGGAAGCAGGATTAGGCAGAGAGTTTCTGAAGAAACATGCAGTTGCAAGGAAGAACTCACCTGATCCCTCAGGAATATATAAAGCTTGGATGGCCATTCAGAAATGATCCAAACTGGGGAGTAAAGGCCAGGCTTTTGTACCTCCACACTACCCCTTCCACTGATAACAATTTCTGGGGAGTGATTCAGCTGTGACTATCAGTAGCCTACACACTCAGCAACTGAGGAAATAAGGGCCTTAGTCCTAAAAGCAGGATATGGGGATCACATTACAGCATTCACCTCACTCATCAATAGGGAAATAGAATTAACATCATGGACTATAACTCAGTATTTAAGAGGAATATGATATCTACGCTAGCCACTTTGGAGAGATTTTTGCAAGGTTTTGTTAAGTACATATTCAGAAAACTGCATAATGTGGCCCATTTTTTGTTAAATAGACATGGACCCCCAAAAGGCCTACATGTGAATACACAAAGCAATGAAGAAATATATATATACATACTAGAGCAGTAGTGTAGGACATGAGAGGTGGGGGAAAGTTGATACCAGAGATGGAGCAGGGCCTTTGGGGGAGGAAGTTGCACATAAAAAAGGAGAGAAAAGGGGCTGCTCTAAAAGGCAATGGAAGTGGGGACAGAAATTAAATGTATGGACTTGAAAACTGAAAACCATATAGAAATTTGTGAGAAAGATAATAGTGTCTGTCAAGATCCCAATAAGAATCAGGGCACACACAAGGAAGTAACTGATGAGAATTAAAGGAAGAGACTGCACAAGTGTGTGGGTAAGGTAAAAGAAATTATGATAAATTGGATAACTGTAAATATTCACCCCCAACTTCTCCCCATCCTTGAGGTGGGGTGTGCTTCACTGCTCCACTAACTCTAAGCTTAGTCATCACTAGTTTTTGTTGATGAAATATGAGCAGATGTGATGTAAGAACAGAGGATTTAAATATGCTTGTGTGGTTTTGCTTGCCTTCTTGTTGTTCTGTGATTGCTGTGAGAAGAACATGCACCCAGTCATTGCTAATCCTTTGGCTTGGACCACACAGTGATTCCCATGAAGCATATCTGAATACAGACTGCATACTAGAGCCAAGCCCACTCTACCTGCATCTGGAAGCAGAATAGCTTCAGATGGCCCATAGCACATGAACAAGGAGAATGAATAGCTGTTATAAATTTGGGGAAAATTTCTTATACAGCATTATTATAGCAATAGTTGACTAATACACCAAGCTGTTTTGAATTATTTGGAGGCTAGCAAGAGTGGGGAGCTGTTATCTCCCACCAGGGTAAGGCAGGGTAAGGACAGGGAATAGTAAATAGAACACAGAGAACTCTAGTTACAGAAGACAGGAATTGTAGCCTTTGATAGAGGAACTTGGCTACACACACCTCTCCATCTGCTGGAGATGGAGCTCTCCAATTGGCCAAACTCAATCAGAAGTCAGAGGGGCATGGAAACTCTTTATGCCATCCATAAAGATCATTCTCTGGGCACAGAGCAGGGTGGAGAAGAGTGGAGAATGGATCTTAGATCTGGAAGGGCAAGTGGAGTATTATCTGAACCATCAATTCCAAGCGAGGAATGTTTGAAAAGATGCACAATCACATTAGTAATTAGATTTTGAGAATAACAAAAATGGTATCTAATTTCAAAATCACTAGTTTGGCAAAAGTTAAAATAATGACTATATCAAGAGTTGAAGAAATATGAGGAAATGAGAATTCTCATATACTGTATATAACAGTGTACATTATTAGTACAACAAAGTTGGAAGTGAGTGTGCTAATGCTTTCATTGCAAAGTTTAATAAGCATACCCCAATAGCCAGGCAATTCCAACAAGAATGTCTACTACAGAATTTTCGAAAAATGTACATATGATTAGGACCTCTTCTAAGCTGTATAGTACCTTTGTCTAAATTAATGAAAGATGCCTCCTCGCAGCCCATGGGTGCACAGCTTGACAAGCTGATAGTACTTCTAGAAAAGCAACCCTTATTAAGTGTGGATGTAGCACAACTGCTTAGCGTGATGGGCTGTGTAGGGGCTAGATTATATCCTCAGTCACTCACTTGGCAAGGGGCACTTCATAAATAAATAATCCATAGATCATTAGCAGCAACTCTGTTTGTAGTAGCAGAAAATTTGAAGCAGCGTAAGTGTCATCAGTAGGAAAATGCGTACATAAGTATATACATACACATATATATATATACTGTATATGTATATACATTTCTTTTTATCTTCTTTGTGAGATGTAGATAATTTTAAATTTATCCCAAAAAGTTGCAAAAATTGTTCAAGCAACTCCTGTATCCCTTTACCTCATTTGCTGTTTCCTCTCTCCCTCTATCTATATGCCTATAAAATATATATGATGTGGCTGGGCACACTAGCTCAAACCTGTAATTCTAGCACTCAGGGAAGCTGAGGTGGGTGGTGCTTGATGTCAGGAGTTGGAGACCAGCCTGATCAAGCCCAGACCCCATCTCTACTAAAACTAGAAAAAATACCAGGGCATTGTGGCAGTCACCTGTAGTCCCAGCTATTCAGGACGCTGAGGCAAGAGGATGGCTTGAGCCCAACAGTTTGAGGTGGTTGTGGGCTAAGATGATGCCACAGCACTCTGTCCAGGGCAATACAGACTCTGTCTCAAAAAAATATATATAATCACATAATGTATCTTTATTTTATTTTATTTCTTTCTTTTTTTTGAGACAGAGTCTCACTTTGGCTTCCTTGGTAGAGTGTCGTGGAGTCACAGTTCACAGCAACCTCAAAGTCTTGGGCTTAAGCAATTCTCTTACCTCAGCCTCCCAAATAGCTAAGACTACAGGTGCCCACCACAATGCCTGGCTATTTTAAGAGACAGGGTCTCACTCTGGCTCAGAGTGGTCTCAAACCTGTGAGCTCAGGCAATCCACCCGCCTCGGCCTCCTAGAGTGCTAGGATTACAGGCGTGAGCCATTGCGCCAAGCCTTCTCTCTCTCTTTTTTTTTTTTTTTTTTTTTTGAGACAGAGCCTCAAGCTGTCACCCTGGGTAGAGTGCTGTGGCATCACAGCTCACAGCAACCTCCAATTCCTGGGCTCAAGCGAGTCTCCTGCCTCTGCCTCCCAAGTAGCTGGGACTA